>JAPYYM010000805.1:0-14257 GCA_028534135.1 Potos flavus
TGACCACTAGAAAATTTCCAGTTTCATATGTGGCTTGCATTATATTTCTAGTGGACAGCTCTGCCCTGTGCACTAGATGTAGAGTCAAAAGTGATTTCATCTATCCCTTGGTTTCAAGAAGCTTATGACTTCAATTTCAATTAGTCTGAGCCCCCTGCTCTCACCATTTTCTTTAGCATCAGTTACACCACACATCCCAGCCAATACACAAATATTTGGCATTGGGCCTAAAGATCCAAGTGTGGATGAATCAACACAAATGCATTCCTCCTACTAAAAAATGTCAACCCGGAGGAAATTTTATATGAATGATAGAGTAAAAAAATATAATTTTTACATATGATTACTAATTAATTCTCATCCTTCTTTATTTTCAACACACTGTAACTTCTCCTCCTTTTTTGGAATTTCATGATTTCCTGCTTGACCAAATTTCCATGCATTCCCCAATTCATTTATTAAGGTTTGAATATAGGCTAAACAAAGGAGAGTATATTAGTGATCTGTTGCTGCTTAACAGATTACCCCAAAATTCAGCAGCTTAAAACGATGAACAATTGTTGTTTCACAGTTTCTATGAGTCAGGAATCTGGGCACAGCTGAAATGGGTTCCTCTGGCTCAGTTTCCCATGGGCTGTAATCAAAGTCATGGCTGCAGACATCTATCTCAAGGCTTGGCTGGGGAGGATCACCTTCCAAACTCATTACGTGGCTGATGTCTGGCCTCATATCCTCACTGGCTGTTGGCCAGAGACCTTAGATTTTTACCACGAGAACCTCTCTGTGGGGAAACTCACAGTATGGCAGGGAGCTTCTCTCAAAGCGAGTGAGCGAGAGAAGATTGGGAACAAACAAGATGGAGGCCTCAATCTTTTTATGACCTAATCTCGAAAATGGCGTCCTATCATTTTTTGCCATTTTCTATGTGTTAGAAGCCTACCCTCGGGGTAGGTCATAACACAAAAGCATAAACACCAGGAGGTAGGATCCCCAGACCATCTTAAAGTATAACCAAAATCGGTTAATGAGTCCTTGAATAATTGAGACTGACTCAAAGAAAGTCTTTAAAGTGACACTTTTTCAATTGTTAACTATAAATCTAGAAATGTAATCAAATGTTTTTGAAATATATATATATATATCTCCTGGCTGAAGATATTTGGCTACTGGTTTCTGGAATGCTAGGATTTTTTGGATTTTGTTCAGGATTTATGAGGGAAACCCACCCCCCAATATAAAATATAGTCCATCCCCTAAAATTATAGTAGCATCATTAAAATTCTCAGAAGCTTGTATTTTTAAAAATCCATAATCAGAAGTGCTCAGGTCTAGTTTTGTTCGTAGGCAAGTCATAGTTAATCCCTCTTAAAGACTTTTGCATGGTACTGTAGAGGTTGAATATTCCTGATGCTTTTCCGTGGCCTGAAAATGTGGGTCGCTTTGAGAGGTGCACTCAATTCCTATTTCAAATTAAAGCCCTCATATGAAATGGATCCGCCTCCTTTCATTCACCTAAGTCACCTCTCACTACACCCCCACACGAGTTTTCCACTGTGACCTGACTCATCCACTGATCTCTGCCTACAAGGCCATCACACAGCCCTCATCCTGATGATGACAGATCCATTCTATTTCTTTCGGTTAAACCACGTTCTACCTATTCTTTAAAAAAAAGAAAGAAAGATGGGCGCCTGGGTGGCTCAGTGGGTTAAAGCCTCTGCCTTCGGCTCAGGTCATGATCCAGGGTCCTGGGATCGAGCCCCGCATTGGGCTCTCTGCTCAGCTGGGAGCCTGCTTCCCCCTCTCTCTCTGCCTGCCTCTCTGCCTACTTGTGATCTCTCTCTCTCTCTCTGTCAAATAAATAAATAAAATCTTTAAAAAAAAGAGATATCTGCCAAAGCTCAACTTCCAGACGAACTTTTTAATCACAATTTAATTAGACTTGAATGAAGGTGCAGACCACGGAGGGGTAGGGAGTTGCTCTCAGACCGGTGTACGGTCATTTAGGATTTCAGAGGTAAAGGATTTTCAGGGTGGGACCGTGGAAATGGACAGACAAATTATGATCAGAGCTGTTGGGAGCAAGGGTGTCTATGTTATTAGGGGGAAGAGAGTTGGATGGGTGTATGTCCTCATGACAATGGTTGGGCAGAGGGGTGCAAATGAAGGAGGAGAGTAACTAGACTGGGGAGGGTGCCAAAGGCAACAATCCCCCAACTTGACTCGGGAAAGAGAATGCTGTATGAGAGGTTGCAGTTAAAAAGGGGTGGCAGTGACTAAGAAAAAATACATAATGTACTGGATTTTCATTTGAAAAAACCCAAACTGGTTTGAAGAAGTGATCAGCCAAATACAGGCTGGCCTGTCAATTATTCTGGAAGGTGTACCCACGCTCTCACCTCCTAATGCCAAATAGCCTATGGGTCATAACCTATGACCCGAAATATCTATCACAGCCAGACCGAGCTTCTCTTAGAGAAGGAAACTTGCAATGCTGAGAAGGTAAAAAATAAGTTTTTAAATGGCAAAAAAAAAATGATGCCAAATAACGATGCTTAATATTTTTGTTCAAGTATTATAATGTTTTATAAATCATTGTTACATTTTCTGTGTTTTATTCATGATTTGAGATATCCGATGTGTTTAAGAGAAACTGACGCGTTAGATTTCTGTTTTTAAGTGAAATACTTAGAAATATTCGGCTAATTAAATTAATAATCAATATTAAATCTGCAAGTATTCCCTTATTATTCATGCAAATACTCTTTGAATGCTGAGGAAGTTTGATTAGAGTTTATCAGGTAAAGAAGAATAAAGTTACTAAATGTGTGATAGTTTAAAATGTCTAAGAAAATTTGGCAAATGCGTTAAGTGTTTAGAGAGATTAAATAATTTAATAATTTAATAATTTAATTTTTAATTTAATAATTTAATTTTATATATTTTATTATTTTAAATATTTATATATTTATACTAATTTAAATATTTTACTTATTTAAATTTATAAGATGATCGAGTGTTAACCCCGAAAAAGTAAAAATGGATGTTTTGAATTTCAAGACAAACTATATTAGATTTACAAATAAAATAAGATTTCTAAGTGAGCTCAAAAGCTTCAATTAACTAAGTTCAAAAATTTGCAACATTACTGAATATTTTTTCTTTTCTTTTTTCTTTTTTTCTTTTTCACCTTTTTTCTTTTAAGTAATGTCTATGCCCAACATGGGGTTCAAACTCAATCCCGAGATCAAGACTTGCACGCTCTACTAAATGAGCCATCCAGGTGCCCCTATTAATGAATATTAATTAAAATAAAAATAGCTATAAAATACCAACAACATGGATTGGTTACATAAATTATGACCCATCGGTATGATGAAATTTTTAATTATTACAATTTTGTAGAAAAATCTATATATAGATAGCATTTGATTTTTTAAGAAGTAAGCTAAAAAATATATATATAAGATTATCCTGGGGTGCTTGGGTGTCTCAGTCGGGTAAGCAACTGCCTTCACCTCAGGTCATGATCCCGGGGCTCTGGGATCAAGCCCCGCATCATGCTCCCTGCTCAGCACTGAGTGTTTCTCCTTCTCCCACTGCCCCTCCACCGGCTTATGCCCTCTCTCTTTCTCTGTCTCTCAAATAAATAAATGCAATTTAAGAAAAAAGATTATCCTATTTTTAAAAAAGATTTTATTTTTAAGTAATTTCTACACCCAGTATGGAGCTCGAATTCACAACTCCTAGATCAAGAGTTGCATGCTCTACCAACTGAACCAGTCAGGTGCCCCAAGATGATCCTATTTTTAAAAATACTTTTAAAAAATTTGTATACAAGTGTGCATAGCTGGCTCATTCAGTAGAGCATGTGATTCTTGATCTCAGGGTCATGAGTTGTTTTTTGTTTGTCTGTTTGCTTTTTTAAGATTTCATTTATTTGGGGCACCTGCGTGGCTCAGTGGGTTAAAGCCTCTGCCTTCAGCTCAGGTCATGATCTCAGGGTCCTGGGATCAAGCCCCACATCGGGCTCTCTGCTTGGTGGGGGGCCTGCTTCCCCCTCTCTCCCTGCCTGCCTCTCTGCCTACTTGTGATCTCTCTCTCTTTCTGTCAAATAAATGAATAAAATTGTTTAAAAATATATTTATTTATTTGATGATTATTATAATTAATTACTAATTTAATTAAATTTATAAATTAAATCACTTAATTTAATTATTTTATTTAATTTATTAAATTAATACTTATTAATTTAAAAACTACGTATACATACATGCATAGAGAAAAATCAGGATGGACTAACATCGGATTGTTAGTACTAGTTAACACTTACGTATGAATGTGTACTTTCCAATTTTTTTTTTGCCTTAAATATGTATACTACTTCCAGAAATTCAGAATATTCTTTTCAAAAAAGAGAGGAAAAAAAAAGAGGCAGTGGTATGGGAGAAGCAATGGAGAACTGGCAGAATTTCCACATTCCAGGCTCCACCATATATGAAATTGGGGGAAATAAATAGCACTTGAGAGAGCTACAGAGGAAGCCAGGTTTCAGGTCCAGAGGCGGAGGGAATGTTTTATAGAAAACTGACCACACTTTCCTCTGTAACTCTGCTGTGCCTGGCACACGTTTCCATCAAAACCCTAGTCACCCTTTGGTGCGAATGTTTTTGTTTGTTTGTTTGTTTGTTTTAAAGATTTTATTTATTTATTTGACAGACAGAGAGAGAGATCACAAGTAGGCAGAGAGGCAGGCAGAGGGAGAGGGGGAAGCAGGCTCCCTGCTGAGCAGGGAGCCCGATATGGGGCTCCATCCCAGGACCCTGAGATCATGACCTGAGCCAAAGGCAGAGTCTTAACCCACTGAGCCACCCAGGCACCCCTTGTTTGTTTTTCTTAAATATTATTTTTAAGTAATCTATGCACCCAAGGTGGGGCTCGAACTTAAAACACCAAGATCAAGAATCACATGCTTCACTGACTGAGCTAGCCAAGCACCCCGGCGTGAGTATTTTTTTATGTGACTATCAATCCATACTAGATTGCTTGCCTCTTGGGGCACCTTGGTGGCTCAGTCGGGTAAGCATCTGTCTTAGGCTCAGGTCCTGATCTCAGGGTCCTGGGATCAAGCCCCACACCCACTTTGGGTTCTCTGCTTAACAGGGAGTCTGCTTCTCCTTCTCCCTCTGCCCCTCCCCCACCCCCATGCTCTCTCTTAAATAAATAAATAAATAAATAAATAAATAAATAAATAAATAAATAAAATCTTTAAAAAAAAGATTGCATGCCTCTTTATTATTTTATTTTATCTTATTCTATTTTTTTGCATGCCTCTTTAAATGTAGGAATTGTCTTCCTCACCTAGGGAACCCCAGTGTCTATCTAGCACATAGAAGGCATTTAATAAGTGTTGCTTGAAAGAGGGAATGAAGAATAACTTTTCATTTCTCTTCTTGCCTCTCTGCTTGAAAATGCAGGCTCTGATTTGAAGACTTCCTATCCCGGAAAAACCAATCTGCTCTAAAATATCTCCTTGCCAGTTTGCCACAGTGATTCAAACTCTCCCCGTTGATGTAAACTTTTTTTAGTTAAAGCATTACGTCCAAATGTTGTACTCTTGAACTCTATCCATTCCCAGGACCGGCATGATGATCATGGTTGTCGAAACTGAGTGATGAATACATGTATCATTTACATTGTTACCTCTACTTTTGCGTATGTTTGAACATTTCTGTATTAAAAGATGGCTTAGAAACCTGTCGAAAAATTCAACAAGTCATGCAACAAATGTTTAATGATTTATAAAAGCATACTGTATGCTGGTCACTGTGTTGGAGTCTAGGGACACACATGTGAATAAAAGGGGTGTGGTTGGGCTGTAGGTAGGAGTGGGACGAACATACAGTGCAATATACAGACATGAGAAAGGAAGAGGATATACCTAGCTCAGAGCTGGGGTGCAGTCAGGGGCTGACAGAGTGGTCCAGAACAAATCTAGAAGGCAGACTGGAAGGGACAGGGAAAATGATGAGAAGGGGGATGGGGTCACTTCAGACAGAAACAGTATCAAGTATCAAGACATGGAAACCAGGTAGAAGGTGGTGAGTTTGGAATTCTAGTTCATTATGACTCTAACTTCGGGTTTATATGGAGGAGTGGTGGGGATAAAAATAGTTTAAGTACAGGCTAAGCTGTTATTACAAAGACACCCCAAATACAGTGGATTAAATACAATCAAAGTTTATTTCTCTCAAGTAGCTGTCTAGAAGTATGTAGGTAGCCCAGGCTTTCAGGGTTGCTCATTTGAATCCTAAATTCCTTCCATACTGTTGCTCCACCGGACCCTAGGATGTGGTCCTTGTCTGCATCATCAAAATGGAATGACTGTCATGCCCACATTCCGGCTCAGGGGAAAGAAAAAGCAGGCATGGAAGGCAAGAAATTTCCTTCAAAAAATAATTCACTTGCAAATAATTTCAAATTTACTGAAAAATTTTCTAACCAGTAAAAGGAATTTCTGTATCTCCTTCACCTAGATTCTCCAATCAATATTTTATTGCATTTATTCTCTTGTAAACATGCTCTCTTTCTATATACATATAGAAAGAGGCATGGCCCTAAACTCTGATTTTTGTCTCCCCCATGCAAAATCACTCTCCTCTCTAACTCGGATATGAACCCTCCAAATCAGGAAATCAACATTAGTACATAGTTCAAGATGTCATTCAAATTTTGTCTACAACAGTGTCTCTTTCCCTTTCTGGTCCAGGATCCCATTCAGGAATATGGGCTACATTTTATTGTGTATTTCTGCAGACTCTTTAGTGGTGGAACAATTCCTCAGTCTTTTGTGTCCTTGACAGTTAAAAGTACAGGCCTTTCATTACTTAGAATGACCCTCAACTTTAGTCTGTCTCATGTTTCCTCATCCAGACTCTGGTAAGGCATTCTTAGAAGAAATACCACAGAAATGACACTGTGTCCTTCTTTGAGCATCCCAACAAGAGACATTCCATGTTGACCCATCCTGTGGGTGACGTTAACCTTGATCACCTGGTTGAGTTGGCACATGCTAGGTTCCTCTACTATGGAGCCATCATTTTCCACTTTGTAATTGATCAGTATTTTATAAGAGGGTGTTCTAAGACTGCACCAATATTCTAGTCTTTATAGCATGACATGTGGCATCCTCCAGGCTTTCCTGAAACAAAGTGTTGTGATCCTATTGTGTTTTAGAGAATCTCAATGAGAAGGAGGCAGTGATGGTTGCCATGGGATGACCGTGATCATCTAGGCAAGATCATTGTGAAGGTTAATGGCAGTGGAGAGCAGAAAGGACAGAGGGAACATATGAAAAAGATATTTAGGTGATAGCTCCCAATCTAGACCTGATGATGAGTTGAAAGTGGAGATTTAAGAGAAGAAGAGGTTAATAAAAGGATGAATAGTGACTGGGATAGTGTCCTTCAGGAGGAGCACATTTTGTTTTTTGTTTTAAATGGGGGTGTAGTTGGTGAGAGGGATATAAACTGAAGATACAGATCTTGGAATCTTTGGTATTGAGATGGTACTGGCAGTAGAGGAGTCACTGGGAAGGCTAGAGGGGAAAAGAGAGGGGCTTTAGCTCAGGGGAACACCAGCATTTGGGGAAGGGAAAGAGGAGGTAGACCAGTAAAGATTGAGAAGGATGATGGTTGTAGTTAAATAAGATATTAGCAGATTAGCTACCTACAGCCTAACAGAAGTCTGAAGGGATAAAACATGAGACTTCACAGATGTGTATGGGAGGGGCAGGAAGTAGACAAAGACAAACACCCCAAATTCCCCCGTGGTCAAGGAGCGGCACGCAGACCCTACGGAAACAGGTTTGTGTAGGAAGAATGTGAAACCTATAGCTTTTCTTCCATCAGCTTCTTGGTCCTGAGCTGGGCCGCTCTGTTTGAAATCCTCCACAGGCCCTAAGATCGTTCGCTGTCTTCCATCCCTCCTCTCCCCACTCACCAGCCAGGCCTCCTGAGCAGCAGAGAGTGTTACTAACTACTTTTATTATCTTGTCGCCAAACACCAACACATTATAGCGTTTTTAAGTATTTTCCTTTAAGAAGCTACAAGAGAGGGGCGCCTGGGTGGCTCAGGGGGTGAAAGCCTCTGCCTTCGGCTCGGGTCATGATCTCAGGGTCCTAGGATCGAGCCCCGCATCGGGCTCTCTGCTCAGCAGGGAGCCTGCTTCCCCCTCTTTCTCTGCCTGCCTCTCTGCCTACTTGTGATCTCTCTCTCTCAAACAAATAAATAAAATCTTTAAAAAAAAAAAAAAAAGCTACAAGAGAAATAAAGGGAACAAAACGAAAGTCACAGGAACCCTGCAAAAATAATACTAGAGCAGTTTGTTAGTTACTGTTTTCCTGGGAGTGTAAATGGCTGTAGGACGGCTCTCGGTCCCCCCCTTCTGAGGATGCTGGGAGACCCCTGGGGTAGTTTCCATAGTTAGCTTGCATCCTAAATCAACGATTCCTTTCTTAAATGCAAGGTTATTTCTGCCGCTGACTCTTGGCAAGCATACAATTCTCAGTTTCTTTCTTCCTTTTTTTTTGTTTGTTTAAAAAATATATTTATTGAGATATAAATCACATACCACCAAAGTTACTCATTTAAAATGTATAATTCACTGGTTATAGTGTATTCACAGAGTTGGGCAACCATCACCACAATCTACGTGAAGAAAAATTTCCTGACTCCAAAAAAAAACCTCGGACTCATTAGCAGTCACTCCTCGTTTGTACCCCTGCTTCTCCCAGAGCTGGGAAACCACTACTCTACTTTCTGTCTCTACTGATTTGCCTATTCTGGACATTTCCTATGAAGGGAAGCATATGGTATGTAGTCTCTTATGACTGGCTTCTTTCACTTAGCATAATGGTTTTAAGGTACCGTATTGTAGTATCTACCTCTCCTTTCATGGCCAAATAACAACCCATTGTATGGATGCATCACATTTTATTTTCCTATTTATCAGTTGATGGGCATTTGGGTTGTTTCCACTTGTTGGCTATTATGAATGAAGTTGCTAAGAACATTCATGTACGAGTCTTCGTGTGGATGTATATTTTCATTTCTCTTGGGTACATACCTATGTTGAAATTGCTGGGTCATAAAGCAACTGTAATGTTTAACCTTGCGAGAAACTGCCAAAATATTTCCCAGAGCAGCTGCGCCATATTCCATGCCTACCGGGAGTGTGTGAGGGGTCTGACTTCTCTACATCTTCACCCACACTTGTTATCTGTCTTTTTTATTCTTTTTTTGGATCAGTACTTTCTGCTCTTCTCTGTAGGGGGGTATAGGCCCCAACTAAACGGTCCTTCTGTGCTTTACCAGCCCTGTGGACTTTGGAGCCCTGTGGACAAAAAAAGCCAGTTCTTTTTTAGTGCCTAAAAATTCCATTCTGAGGCTTTGGACTGATCTGTACTGGCCTGGGATACCTACTTTCACCCTTCCTGAAGTCCCCTTTCTCTGGCTCCCTAGGGGAGAATGCTCTTCCCCCACCAGTGAATGCTCCTCCCCCACCAATGAATGTCCTTATATCTCTTGCTCCCAAGAACTGTGGTTCCTCAAAGTCCTTTCTCCTTTCCTGAATACCAAGATAGTAGAGTCCCCGGTGATTTTCCTTGAAATGTAATGTACATTTCCTTGAAATGCAAATAGGCCCAAGTTCCCCGTCTCCCAGACCCACTCTTTTCTATTCCATTTGTCTGAAGTACGTTAACTAGCTGGGTGTTGGTGACTTTCTTGACTTGCTAAAATGCTACCCCTTCCCCTCCATTTTGTTTTTAGTTCCATTATTTTGTATGATGCTGATAATTGAATCCATGCTGTTCTCCTTGAGCCCAATATTGCTTAGCACAGTGTTTATAAACTTCCAAGATTTTAGAATCAAATTTATGAAATTTTTGGCTTTGCTGTAGAATGATAAGAGAATGTAACCTTTGCTTTTGAGATTTATTTATGTGATCTGGTATATGATCAAGATTTCTTTTTTTTTTTTTAAGATTTTATTTATTTATTTGACAGAGAGAGACATAGCGGGAGCGAACACAAGCAGGGGGAGAGGGAGAGGGAGAAGCAGGCCTCCCGCTGAACAGGGAGCCCGATGCGGGGCTCAGTCCCAGGACTCCGACACCACGACCCGAGCCAAAGGCAGACACTCAACCAACTGAGCTACCCAGGCACCCCCATGATCAAGATTTCTAAAGTGCCAAAGAAGTCCAAAAAAAAAAATATCTTCTCTGCTTGTAGGATGGAAACGACTTGTTGATTATACATTGTTTGAGTCTTCTACATCCTTAGTTGTTTTTGACACTTCGAGATGGGTCAAGGAGTCATTATATCAGATGCCACCATTTTCAATTCTTGTCTTCTTTTCATGAACTCCTTCCTTTGGCCTCTGGAATCCTCCATCTCTCCCTGCTTCAGTTTATGCTCTTAATAGACTTCTTTAGAGTAGGAATAATAAACTATTGAATTGTTATTAGAATTAAATAAGATCACAGTTATAAAGAGCTTAATACAGTGTTTGGCGATTATACTGAGACATGATGGTCGAAAGCAGGGCTATGGATGCGGGCCAGCCTGAATCCCAGCAGCCTCGCACTAGCTGAAAGGCCTTTGGTGTGCCACCTAACAGAGCTGAGCCTTGGATGTCTTTTTGTTTGTTTGTTTTAAAGATTTTATTTTTATTCTTAAAGATTTTATTTATTTGACAGGGAGAGAGTGAGCACAAGTAGGTGGAGAGGCAGGCAGAGGGAGAGGGAGAAGCAGGCTCCCCACTGAGCAGAGAACCTGACACAGGGCTCCATTCCAGGCCCCTGGGATCATGACCTGAGCCGTAGGCAGATGCCCAACCGACTGAGCCACCCGGCGCCCCTAAAGATTTTATTTTTAAGTAATCTCTACACCCGATGTGGGACCGAAACACACCACCCTGAGATCAAGAGTCGCATGATCTCCCTGTGTGTGTGTGTGTGTGTGTCTACCAACTGAGCCAGCCAGGCACCCTTGAGCCTCAGATTTCTAACTGGAGAAACTGGTTCCATAGCACTCCTAAGGCCATAAGTCAGAGATCACCAGTTTACATTTGCTTTCCAGGCATTTGGGTATATATATAATCTTTAAAAATCTAATACATGTTTGCATAGTTTTGTATCCTTTTTCTTTTAAGATTTTATGTATGTATGTGTGTATGTATTTATTTATTTATTCAGAAAGAGAGCATGGGGGGGGAAGGGAAGGAAGGACAGAGGGAGAGAGAGAATCTCAAGCAGGCTCCCTGCTAAGCATGGAGCCCAATACGGGGCTTGATCCCACAACCCCAAGATCATGACCTGAGCTGAAACCAAAAGTTGGATGCTCAACTGACTGAGCCACCCAGGCACCCCAGTTTTATATCCTTTCTAGTGGAACTCTTTTAGAGGCATAATTTTTAATGGCTCTCATTTTTGTGTTAAAACGAGTTAAAAGTAACTCATGTTATATTTCTTTGTAAAAACAAAATATTAAATCGCAATCTACCAGCAATTAATAACTAAGATATAGAAGAATCATATGGATTAATTTCTAGGTACATGTTATGGGTGGAATTGTGCCTCCCCTTCACCCCTAAAAGAGATATTTTGTAGTTCTTAATCCCTGTACTTCAAATCATCACCTTATATGGAGATAGGGTCTTTCCACAGGTACCCAAGTTATGATGTAGTTATTAGGGTAGGCCTTAATCCAGTTTGACTGGTGTCCTCATAAGAAGGGGGAAATTTGGGGACACCTGGGTGGCTCAGTCGGTTGAGCGTCTGCCTTCAGTTCAGGTCATGATCCCAGGGTCCTGCATCAGGCTTCTTGCTCAGCAGGGAGCCTCCTCCTCCCTCTCCTTCTGACTGTCCCTCCCCCTGCTTGTGCTCCCTCTCTCTGTCTGTCAAATAAATAAATAAAATCTTTAAAAAAAAGGGGGGGGAATTTGGACACAGAGACAGACAGACACACACACACACACACACACACACACACACACGGGGAGAATGCCACGTGAAGATGAAGACAGAGACCGGGGCGATGCAGCAGAAGCCAAGGAAGGTCAAAGATTGCCAGCAAACCACCAGGAGCTTGGAGTGAGGCATGGGACAGATTCTCCCACACAGCTCTCCGAAGGAACCAACCCTTACCTCACCTCCATCTTGAATTTCTAGCCTCTAGAATGGTGAGACAATAAATTTCTCTTGTTTAAGTCACTCAGTTTGTGGTACTCTGTTATAGCAGCCTTAACCAACCAATACATCCTCTGTTGCCAAGAATTCTAAGGAGATGATTGTTTCGAACTCCTCCCAGACACAGACAGAGAACTGTCAGTTACCACACAACCCTACAGTGGGAGTTTTGTGGTTCACCTCTGTGCCACCAAGTTTGTGTCTTGAAAACAGTTTCCAGGGCTGCGCCAACTAGTTCCTTTCATTCAGGTGGGTTAGTAAAATGACAATTTAGAGCAGCTGGTGATGTCCAAGGAAGGACAGTTCTCTTCCACACATTCGGGGTGACTTAACTACTCCATTATTTCAAAATCTTTTTCCCTGCCAAATCTTTTTATTACAGAAAATTTCTAAGAAAAATATAATGAGCTTAAGTATTGCTGAGATGCAATATTAGTCACACATGGTCAATTTTGATTTCCCCACTGAAACCCTCCCACATCAAATTATTTTGAAGAACATCTCAGACTTTATATCATTTTTCACAGTTTTCTTGAGATCAAATTGACCTGCCCTATAGTTTGCCTCTTTCATGTACAACCAATGGTTTTTAGTATATTTACAAAATTGTGCAACCATCGCCATAGTCTAATTTTAGAACATTTTCATCATCCCCAAAAGAAACTCTGTATTCATTAGCTATCATTCTCTATTCCTCTCTCAAGCTCCCCGTGTTATCTGTAAATATTTCATACGTGCTTCTAGAAAGGTAGGAACTATTTTAAAAATACATAACAATTTTATGACATATAAGCTTTTTAAAACAATAATTATTTAATATTAAAGATAAAATTGTAGTCACATTTTCTTGCTTACTCTATATTTTCAGCTTGCTTGAATTAGGATCCCAATGAAATCCTTACATTGCACATTGCAATTGCTTAATATATCTGTTAGTTTTCTTTTCATTTATAGGTTCTCTCTCTGACTTTTTTTCCTTACCAATTTTTATTGAAGAATATTGGTTATTTGTTCTATAAAGTTTGCCAGAGTCTGGGATTTTCTGATTGCCTCCTTGTGTCATTATTTGCCATGATCCACTACCTCGTGTATTTCCTATTCATTGGTCGCTGGATCTAGGATCTCGGATTCAATGATTTTCGTCTGTTTGGATGAGACTACTTCATAGGTAGAAGTGTCGTGACAATACTTCTTTAAACTTTTCTTTTATTGTGAAATACATAATGCCTGCAGCAGTGTATAAAAATAGTTACATAGATCAAAAAATAATAATAAAACAGACATCCAGCATCCATCGCAGAGGTTAAAACACTAAGAGTATTGCCAGGTCCTTAGAAATACCCAGCCTGCCTTCTGGAATGAAATCTCCAATTAAATCCTTCCCTTCCCACCCCATTCTAGAGGTAAGCACTATCCTGATTTTTGTGATAATTATTCCTTCACTTTCTTAACACCCTTTATGAATATATTCCTAAAAAGAATATTGTTTGGTTTTGCCTTTAGGTCTATTATTCCATGACTTGCTTAACAGTCCCCCCAACGGTGTTTTGAGATTCATCCATGTTGTTTCAGATACCTGTAGTTCATTCATTTTCACCATTATATAGTATTTCATTATACAAATATACGAGTTTATTCTTCCATAGTGGATATTTAGATTGTCCTCAATTTTTTGACATTACAAACAATAATGTTATGAACATTTTTGTGCATGTGTGTAGAATTCCTCTAAGGTATATGTATTTGTGTATATATATATTGGGTGGTGAAACTATTGAGTGTAGTATGCACATGTTCAACTTAGTAAGTTATGTCAAATTATTTTCCAAAGTGCTTATACCAGTTTAGACTCCCACTAGTAATAGATGAGAGCTACCCATTGCTCTGAATTCTTGCCGATGCTTGGTATTGTCAGTTTTGCCGAGTGGTAGGTTCAAGTTCTCTGTTAATAAAAATGTATAAAATTAGGGCTCCCTGCTGGCTCAGTCAGAAGAGGTGTGAGTCTT
>JAPYYM010000806.1:0-14256 GCA_028534135.1 Potos flavus
GTTCTGGATAATGGAGGAAATGCCACCACCTTGCCATTTGTCCTCAGCGGTCAGCAGGCTCTGGCCCACCAGAGCTCGGCTTCCTCCAGAGTTCATCTAGGCCTTCTGGACAGAAGCAGTCTGACTTCCTGCTGCTCTTTTGTTAGAAGGTGATGATCACATCGACCTCGTTCTTGCAGCGAGCACACTTGCTGCTTCTGGATTTTGGCGCGATTGGCACTTGTGAACGGGTATGAGGAGGGGCTGGGTTCATTCTACTGCCCCCAGATCTGTCTTGTGTCACTTACGAGGATTGTCTGGAGACTGAGAACCCTGGAAAGGGAGAGCGGCACCAGTGACCGCTGGGGGTCTTAGAGCCCAATCTCCTGGGTTAGAAGCAGGGACACGGCTGCCGCAGGCTCCGGTCGAATGTTCAATTCTAAACTAAATGTTGTGGTTTCGGGTTTTGCAGCTGGCCATAGGACCACACTGCCCTGGGTAGGGGTGTCTTCCCAAGACCTTAGACACCAAATCAATGTGTCCTCTACTCCCATGGGAAGGAGAAGCTCCTAGCTTCGGGAGGTGGCTTGGGGACAACTGGTCAGAGGCTAGCTGCCCATTGCCACTGTGGCCTCGCTGGCCATTGCCCCAAATCCCCGTTCCCCCTGTGCAGCGGGGGGCCTCACCCCCCAAGACCACGCTGCGGCTCGGTATGGCGCCCGGGGCTCCTCCGGCTGGGGGGAAGACCGCTCCGATGCCTCCTCCTTCTGTATTAGCTCCAGGACAAACTCGAAAACTGCCTACTCTAAGGTTTTCTTGGCATTTTAAAAGTCGAGGCCGACTCTCCGAGCCTTTCTCAGCATCCTGCCACATATCTTATTCAAATATCCTAATTGCCAGTCGGGCTTCTCAGCTGCACATCATCCCAGCACCAAACTGACAAAGTGGAGCTTCACCTGAGGGCCTCATTATGCTTTCTGCCTGTGCATCGGGCCAAAAATACCTCCACAATACCTGCTCAACAGCCTGGGCTTCCAAGTGACAAACAAATAATTGGGTGAAACAAACGCCGGGCGCCGAGCAGCTGCTATCGGAGCGGGCGCGCAGGGGAGAAGGCCGCAATAAGTCTCACGCGCTGCCTGGTTCGTGTCACAGCAGATCTTTGAACGGTGGCTCGTGCTGACACTAGAGAATGACAGCTTTGGAAATGGCATGCTAGTTCCTGCTGCCAGCGAGGCCCCTCGTGCAGACCGTGACAAGCAGCTGTCATTTCCGTGCAGGTGAACAGCTGACATCCCCCAGTGGGGAGGGCGTGGTGGGGGACGCAGGCAAGCGGCTGTGCTCAGAGGGCAGGAGAGGCTGGACCGCGGAGAGAAGCTTCTCAAGCACGGGCGACCATTAGCATGGGTGGCAAAGCCGGCCTTAAAACACACAGCTCGCCTCCTCAGCTCTTCCTCTAAGAAAGGGTGGCCGAAACAGTGCCCGCTCTTCAAGGACAGCACCAAGGTCATGCGGGCAGCGCAGTGCCCAGCCCGGCGTGGCTCAAGATTTCACTCAAAGAATGTTTGCGGTCCCGCCCTACGCCCTCCTCATCCTCCTGATGTGTCATGGATTGGGCCTTCGGACCCAGGGGCTGAGCTTACGGAATATGGAAAGGCAGAGTCTCTGCCGATAGGGAACTCACTAAAAAAGAGTGGATCGGATGGGATTCGGGGATGGCATCGGGTCTGGACCAGCACTAGCAGCATCCCCTTGAGTAGCAGTTAGAGATGCAAAGTCTCCTGTGGAACGGGGCAACTCCAAGGGGCGTGGCCCAGCGGTCTGTTTTGAACGAGCCTGCGGGTGACTCTTGGCAGTGAGGTTCTCGTAAATGCTCAGATGATCCATGGAATGACTCGGGGAAATCCATAATCTTACTGAACAGGGACGAGGCATCGTTGGGCAGCCTTTTTATTTGTTTATGTCTAATATCAGAGGCCCCAGAGCTGTTGGAAGTCACACCGTGGACCTACTGTTGGCCTCAGTTGTGCTCTTGTCGTGGATTTGCAGCTTTACCCTCTCGCCTGGGGAACAGACGTCCTCGTGTGCAGGGGGGCTGGTGGATGCTAGGCTTGCAGTTAGGGCTGTATTATCAAGGGAAACGCTCTTGATATAATGGGGTTTGGAACCATGACCTTGGGCCAGTGTTCTGCTGGAACCAGCGAAGCTAACTTGCTCAACCACTTCTCAAAGACAAATAGTTCTGTCCAGTTCCTGCTTGGCAGCTGCTGCCTCCCAGAAGCCCGCCCGTATGCAGGGTTACCACCACACAAAACACGCACAAACTCGGTAGCTGTGCCGTGATTACCAGTAACCGTTTGGTAAACAAAGTACCGTGTGAGTTCTTTATTAAACTACAACAACCAGGATCGTGCAATTCGTGGACAGCAGGGTTCCGAAATACGCTTTCCTTTCTGAGTGAAATACTGTAAAGTTTTAAGGCTATAAAATTCTATTTGCTACATTGGATCCCCCCCCCCCCGAAAGGTGATACCCTAAGAGGTTTTCAGTGGGTCACCTAAATACGAAAGCTTTTTTAGATGTCCTTCGAGAACAGACGTCTTCCAGGACTAGGTGTGTTCAGGGGATGATTCTCAAACCTTAGTCTGTCTCAGAATTGTCTGGAGGGCTGGTGGAGGCATGGAGTGCTAGGGCTCCCCGCCCCAGAGTCCCTTAAGCATAGAGAACATCAGAACGAACCCCCAAGTACTCCCGTTACATACAGCGGCATACTTATCAGGATTCTGCCAGGTGGTTTTTAGGTGATAAGGATAGATAAGGCCGTATCTGTCCTCTTTCCCCTATTGCAAAGTATTTGAAAGCACGTGTCAGGTATCATGTCTTTAACCCCTACCTACGTTAGCGTGCATCTGGTAAAAAGTTTTTTTTGCCTCACCGCCTTCTGTTCTCAGACTAACCAGGTACAGTAATTTCGCAGTGAGAAACACCCATTCTCAATGCCATCTCCCCCGATTGTCCCATGAGTGTCCTTTCACGTGTTCGGTTCCCGGCAGGGTACAAACCACAGTCACGTAGGACTTGCCTCGGCCTAGAGCCATCCACCTCTCCCCAGCCTCCCTTCTTTTTCAAGTCGGTGACTTGTTGCAAAAACCAGGTTTCAACAGTTTGTACACCGTTCCCCATTCTGGAAGCCCTCGTGGCATCATTGGTTTATGGCTTTGTCCTTCACATTTCCTGTAAACGGAAGCGGGCCCTAGAGCTTTGACTAGATTCGTGTCAGGCTTGCCAGCAAGAAAACTCCATAGGCAATGTGGTAAGCCTCGCCTTGCCTCACATCCGGGTATCCACGACGTCTGGATGGCCAAGTTTTAGTGATGCCAAGACTGTTGAGTCGGTTTGGGTTGTAGCAGCCTGACCCCTGCACAGCCGAGTTCCCCATCATTCATCAATCTCTTTCCCCTGATGGCTTCAGCCACCGATGGTCCTTGCCCGATCCCGTATTTCATGAGAGATGGCAAAAGGTGACTTTTCTCCCGACCCTTCCTCCTATATTGGCTGAAATTCCTCTTTATAGCAGAGCTTTACCTCATCAGCTAGAGCTCTCCGGTGAACTTCAGGGATAGTCAAAGGAAGAGCAAGAAATGCTTAATTCTTCCCTTGCAGCTGCAAGTTATCAGAGCAGGAAGGCGGTGTCCTACCTGGTGTTTTATTAATATGCCCGCGCCCTCCTAGGTTTGCGTTTTTCTTACAAGAGATTTAACCCATGTTCTGAATTCACTAAGCATTTTCTTACTGTGGTGTGTGGTTGTCGATGGAAGAGACAAAATGTCTGAAAATTAGAACCTGGAAGAGAGCAACATCCAGTGAGTTTTGTTTTGTTTTTAAGATTTTGTTTACTTATTTGACAGAGAGAGACAGCGAGAGAGGGAACACAAGCAGGGGGAGGGGGAGAGGGAGAAGCAGACAACCCGCTGAGCAGGGAGCCCGATGTGGGGCTCGATCCCAGGACCCTGGGATCATGCCCTGAGCCAAAGGCAGACGCCTAACAACTGAGCCACCCAGGTGCCCCCATCCAGTGAGTTTATACATTGGGGTGTGTGAACTGAAAGTCATCCCTGCCCTTCAAAGTTTGGCTCAAATGCCTCATCCTACAAGAAGCCCTCCCACTTTCCCAAGATTCGGATACTCGGTGCGTCCTGCTTCTCCTTAGAGTTGTAGGTGCAGCCTTCCCCATTTGGGATCCACCCACCACCCTCCCCACGGTGATCATCAAGGTGCTTTATACACACTAGGGCTCCGTTTCTATCTGTTGAACCAAAGTGAATTAAAATGTAGCATCCTAAAACTTACTTAAACCTCGGAAATGACGTTATAACGGCGAGCCTAGGTGCCTTGATTAAAGAAGGTAAGGAAAAGCCAACATCTTACTGGATCTAATCAACTCAGTTGGCATTATCGGATCATCGGAAGACCCCACCTGGGTATCTCCAGGAAAGGAATAGGAGGCCACCCGTATAAATGCGTGCCTACGGCGTGCCGGGGATTTTCATACGCCGCCTTGTTTCATTTATCCAGGAGCCTAGCCAAGTAGGTAATTTACATGGGAGAAAATCGTCCTGTGACTGGTAAGTGACAGCCAGTTCTTATGTCCCCGCTTCCTGGCCTCCCAGCGGCACATCCTTTCTCCTGGGCCGGCCCAGTCTGAAGGCGGGGAGCCTTTGGTTTAATAAACTAAAAAATGCCTCCTGTCAACAGCACAGTTTCCCATTGAGCCTGAACTCTCTGCTGTCCATCTGGGTCAAGACACCGATGACACGATCCCGGAGAGGCTGGGGGCCGCAGAGCGGAGAACCAATGGCCTGACTTCCGGCAGAGGCCACGCACATCAAGCCGCTTACTTTTCTGGAAGACGGAGTGTCCTATTCAAACTTATACCGCCCACCGTAAACCCAGATTTTATGTATTTATAGAATCAGAAAGTTACGTTGCCGATGAATAGAAATTAAACTGAAAAAGCATCAAGGAATTTCAAGCGATGGGACAGCGGTTACGCCTGGACATCTTGGCGAATCTGTTGAAACTGTTCGTTTCTTTGATGATTTGGAGCTTGTCTGTGCGTTTTCCGAAGCGCCCTTGGGCAGGGCGCGATCTGTGGGTGGCGGGGCGAGGAAGCAGGCCTTCGAGTCTGAGGACCCTCATCCCTGCTTGGGCCGCTTCACTTGTCCTTATGAAGCCGGATGGCCCACTCTTGAGTTTTCTGGCGGCAGCAGAGCAGGAAATCCCCGGCGTTCCTCCCTATTCTGTGACACCTTTTTCTTGAAGAGCCTCAAACCTTCACTGGGCCGCTCCCGTCTGCTGCCGATCCCTGCCTCCGAGCGCCCATCGGCCTCCTGGGCGGTGATGCCTTTGGGGGCACAGAATCGCTGTGAACCACTTTTTGTCTTTGAAAAATGCTACCTGGAGGTATTTGGACCCTCAAAACACTTATTTTTGTAAAGCGTCCTCAGCAGCACTCGCTCTCCACAGCGCTCTGCCACATCCGCTTGCCGAGTGCCAACCGCGCCGACGGGCTGGTCGTCTTATTTCCTCCCTTCCTGCCCCCGGGCTGCTCCGTGTTCTGGAAGAGAACTCCCGAGCTGGGGACTGTGTACGTGCGCACCCTCCAACCTCGGCTGAACTCTGAGCGCATCTAGGTGGGTCCCCTGCCCGGCGCTCCCTTCCTTCCGGGGTCGGGCCTGCCCTGCCTGCTTCCCCCTGCGCTCCCAGGCTGACCCACCGCGTCGCTCCAGTGCCCTTTCTGGGGAGACGGAGGGCATCGGCTGGGGGACAGCCCCTGTCTCCTCCTCCAGACTCAGAAGGCCTCTTTTTCTTGCCTCAGAGGGAGCTGGGTCTCCTGCCTCCGTCCCTGGCCGGCCTCTGCCAGTCTGCCTCCTCCCATCCACCTCCCGGTCTTGGCTCCCTAGTCAAGCCTTTCCCTTTCTTCTGGCTCTTCATTTCCTGTAGTCTCTGCAGAGGATCCTTCGCTTAAGAAACAAACAGCGAGGGCGCCTGGGTGGCTCAGTCCGTTGGGGCGTCTGCCCTGGGCTCAGGTCATGATCCCGGGGTCCTGGGGTCGAGGCCCACGTCGGACTCCCTCCTCGACGGGAAGCTCACTTCTCCCTTTGCCTCTCTCTCTCCCTCTCTCTCATGAATAAATAAATCTTTGAAAAAAACCAGCAACAATGACAACAAAAATACAAACAGATCTCGCCCTGCTTCTTCTTGAGGGACTTAAATAAGCCTCTTTGGGGCACCTGGGTGGCAGTCGGTTGAGCGTCCAGCTCTGGTTTTCCACTCAGGTCGTGATCTCAGGGTCACGGGATCGAGCCCCGAAGTGTAGAGTCCGCTTGAGATTCTCTCTCCCTCTCCCTCTGCTTCTCCTGCTCCTGCTGTCTCTCTCTCTCTCTCTCTCTCTCTCTCATAAATGAATAAGTCTTTAAAATAAAAGCCAGATAAGGCTTTCGATGTCTTTCCCTCCTTCCCCTCCCCTCTTCCTGCAAAATACCTTGCGTTCGCCTCTCTTTGAGTGAGCCTTAAGGGTGACCGGATAACTTACTGTCCAGACCGGGACATTCTTGCAAATAATGACTCTGGGACAACAGGCCTACCGGGGGACCGCGCAGGCAAACTGGGCGTCCGATCTTCCTAGCGGTAACTCACGTCCTTTCAGTGACTAACGTGCCTTAATCCACGAGTCATGGGAGCGAATATTTATTGAGTCCTCGCTGCGAGCCAGGCTTTGTCCTCACCACTTACGGGGATTAACTCATGGGGTCCTCGCAGCACCCTATTGAGGTAGACGGCATTAGCACCATTTCGGCTGAGAAAACGGGCGCACAGGCTGCCCTGAGGTTCTCTGCTTGGTTCGGCACCCTCTCCTTCAGGCAGTCCTGGATCCTCGGAGGTGTGAGCAGGGTTTCCCAAATGTCTATCCGAATTATAAGGAAGGGACCGTGTAAACAGGAGTATCACTTTCTAAAGGAAGTATTTGTTTAGGGTTGCATAACTCTAAAGGGCTCCTTAAGGGTAGTGAATACTTAATCCTTTTCTCAAATAGCCAGTGGGGCCTGGTTAGAGCACACGGGGATTACCCTATGCCGGAGTGTTCTCCAAAACACACATTCCGTTAATAAGCCAGTGGAAAAGCCAGTTGTACCCCGCAAGGTGAAATGCTGAGGTTTTTTTCCTGCCGGTTTTTCTCACCTCACTGGTTTCGTACTCCTGGAGGGGATTTAGGGATTTAGGGTAGCGTCAGCTTGGTGACGGGATCTTTAGCCACGAAGTTCTCTATCTCGCCGAGGAAATGGGGCTTCGTCTAGGGGTCTCTGAGCTCAGGCCTCTCCCAAGTCTCTAGCCCGGTGTCCCGGCTGTCCCCTCCCCCTTTCCGTCCCTCTCTGGCTAAGCAACAGTCCACGCGGCTTTCCTGCCAAAATCTGAATCATTACCCCATGGAGTTCATTATAGGCAGATCCAAAGTTCAACACGAAGCCCTTTTTTTTTTTTTTTTTAACTTTTAAATGCCATCAGGGTGACAGGGGGATTGATTGGAACCTAAACTTACTTTGTTTGCTGTCAGATTCACAAGACTCAAAGAGTTTGAGGAAGCGGTAAGTACCGCCGCTGCCTCAGGGAACATGGGAGTAGGACAGTCGGGTCCTTCACACTGGGCTCAAAGTCACAAGTCGCCCCAGGTCAGTCTGTTGGGATGATGTGGGGGAGGAAGAAAGCGGCCGTTCCCTTCTGCTGGACAGACGGACGGACGGACGGACAGAGCTGCCCCAGCTCCACAGCTGCCTTCCCTCGGGGGATCGGCACTTGGTGTTTGTGCAAAGGGTTGTGGAGGGGGAAGGGGCCGTGGGGATCTTTTTATTGTTTTGTGTTTTTTAACACTTAGACACACACACACACACACACACACACACACACACTCACACGCTCACACACTCCTACTCTCAGCCCGATCTCTGTCTCCCATCCTCATCCTCGCCGCCAGACTTCTCCCATGAGGAATCCCGTCTCTCCTCTATTTCTCACCAACTTTGTGAACCACCTCAGAATCCCTGTTGGGCTTTTAGTCGCTGAGGGATTCCTCCTAAAGGGTTTCCAACCCAGCACCACTCACTGCTCTCCTTTGCTGAGAAAAGCTTGGCGTAAAGAGCTTCCCAATTCTAGTTCAAGCTCAAGTTGCTCAGGTAGAAGGGATGCCCCACGGCAGCTGAGGTTGCGGAGAAATACCTTGTGCCTGATAAAGGGAAGGAGTCTTTAGTAAGAGAGGTCGGCAAAGGAGTGCTTTCGAGCTAACACGCAAGTACGAGGAAGACCGCTATTACGCCTCTCCTATCTCACGATGCCTGTAAATCTGGACACTTTCAGTTGAAAACAAAAGCCACTTGCACTTTTCAGTCTCAGGTTTTTTTTAAACCTTGAGTTATCTAAAAATAGTAATGACAGCGCCATTTGCCGAGTCCCAGGTATATGCCAGCTGGCATGTTGGTGCCCCCTTGATCAGTACGTACGCGGGCTGACGGGGACAGGAGCCCTGCAAGGCTGGGAGTGTCACTGTCCTGCAGATGCCCAGAGAGACGACCTGCCACACGACCGACATGTGGCGGAGCCAGAAGTTCAGGCAAGAATGTGTCTGTCCACTGCTCAGACACCTGAGTGCTGACCCATCTCGGGCACTGTGCTAGGGACAAGAGCCAGGGACGTGGCTTTGCTGTCCCAGCTCCTGGTTTCATGGGGCACCCAGATGTTTGACTCTAGGACTGTGGGACCATGACCTACTTTCTCTCTCGCTTTAACTTTTCCTCCACATTTTTTCCGTTTTTTTTTTTTTTTTTATGTTGCAAAATTGTGAACTTGTAGAAACATCGAAGAATGCGTTGAATACTCCATGTACCTTTCACGTAGATCCACCGATTCTTATCTCCTTTTATTTTTTTTTAGCTAAATCATGTCCAAGTTAAAGGTGTGAGAACACTTGAGTATCCATTTCCTGCATTGTTTGCATAAGCTCAATAGCACCACCACGCCTCCAAAAGTTAACTGTAATTTTATCTGAAGTTCCTATTGAACTTTCCTTGATTGTTTCTGAAGTGTTTGGGGTGTATGTGTGTGCGTGCATGTGTTTAAGTAGTAGGCTTTTCTTTTTTCTTTTCTCTTATCCGATCAGGGTCGCTATTTGGTCGATCTGTCCCTTTAGCCTCTTAAAACCGAATATAGAACTCCACCACCATCCTCACTCTCACGCACAGCTTTTTAAGTTTTTTAATGATTTTTTCTTCTTTTTTTTTTTTAAGATTTTATTTATTTATTTGCCAGAGAGAGAGATCACAAGTAGGCAGAGAGGCAGGCAGAGAGAGAGGGGGAAGCAGGCTCCCCGCTGAGCAGAGAGCCTGATGTGGGGCTCGATCCCAGGACCCTGAGATCACGACCCGAGCCAAAGGCAGAGGCTCTAACCCGCTGAGCCACCCAGGCGCCCCTTTTAATGACTTTTCGAAGTGTCCAGACTGGTTGTCTGGTAGGAGGACCCTCCATTATGAGTTTTCTCATCGTGGCATTTGACTTGTCACCCAGTCACTTTTTAAATTAATAAATAAATCCCATTCTCTGTCTGCGTCTCCCTCCCTTGGACTGATGACTCCAGTGTACTTAGCCATTTGTTTTGGGTACTTGGACGTGGCTACCTTGGGAAGAGGCCTCCTGTGCAAAAGTCACGAGGCATTTGTGGACAACACGTTCATCGTGTTTGATATGCTGTCGTTAGGACTTACGTGAGTTTTTGGAGCTCTGGATTCCGTTGGAACTTTAGGACTCCCCCCCACACACACCCCTTTTTTTTCTTTTTCAGAGATTAATTTGTAGTTCCCTGAAACCGGAAGACCGCTTAAGGCATAATCTTTTCATTAAAAAAGGATTTAACTAATTAGACTTGACTAATCAAGCCGACAGGTTAATTGATAAGGAAAGTGGGGCTCAGGACCCTTAAGGTGGGAGCGAGTGTCCATTACATTTGAACATCAGTCTCTAATGAATTTTTAAGATTTTCTGTGTGTGTCCCTTAAACCCAAATACACCTTTCAACTTCTTTTTTAAGATTTTATTTGTCAGAGAGAGCGCACACAAGCAGGCAGAGTGGCAGGCAGAGGGAGAAGCAGGCTCCCCTTCGGGCAAGGAGCCCGATGGGGGACTCCATCCCAGGACCCTGGGATCATGACCTGAGCCGAAGGCAGCCACTTAACCAACTGAGCCACCCAGGCGCCCCTGCCTTTCAGATTCTTAAAAAATCTGTGACGTAGTTGTGTATTTCAAATCCAGAGTGTTGCAGATTTGAAGGAGACTTAAAGTATCAGGTCCTTAAATGTTGTCTTCTTTTTTATTTTTGAAAGCCCAGCGGGCATGGACGTAGGTTATCTTGTAAATTCACTTTTACAAACTAACTTCTTATTTCAGTTGATTTTCTATGTTTAATTTGTTCTAACCTAAATTGGAATTTTGATTAAAACCAGTAATTTGGTGACCTGTCTGAATTAGAAGTGGGAGTGTCCCGAAGTGGGGGAGGGGAGGCTAGGAGTTGAGAACACATTTCTCGAATCCCCTGCCGTCGGTGCTACTTTATATAAACCACTTTTCCCTCTTCTACCCTTAGTCCTGCCAACAAGGACAATTTTCCTCTTGGAACTCTTGCCTGAGGTCTCTGTGTTCATACACGTGCACATTGGAAAGGGCATATTGGCCCCTTTGAGTTCACAGTTTCATAGTTAAACTGGGGGACATCAGGTAGCCCCCACACACACACAAAGACCTTGGAGATGGGGCAGTTACCTGATCATCCATCTCCACGGGCACTTGGAGGCTCGGAGAGGCTAAAGAGGCTGCCCAGGGCCAGGGGGCTGGCAGGTGGCACACGGAGTTGGGCAGAAGACCCCGGAACTTGCACACTCACCCTCTCCACTGAAGGAAGTTTGGTCTTTGCACAAAGTGCTTCGGGGCATTTAAGGAAATTAAGAGGCTCAGATCTTTTTCCCAGGGAAACTGTGTTTTAATTTACCTTTCTGAGTGGTGAAAAAAAATACTCCTTTAGCCCCACTTTATTTGTACCTTCAATTATAGAAAGTTCTCTCGTGCGTCCAAGTTACACGCAGGTCACTGGCTGCATGTAAAATCGAGGTGTTAGGAGCCATCACCTAGAAAGTAAAATTTCAGAAATAAAGATCAGGCACCCCCGAAACCAACATTTTGTTTATAGACCGTCTGAGTAAATACTTAGGCAACTACTTTCATAAAGGGGAAAGTACTTGTGATTTTGGAGGAGAATGTATATTTGGATATTTTCAAATGTTTTCATGTGTGCTTAGATCAGAGATTTGGTTCCATATTTGATTTATAACCCTGTGGGAAAGGAATCCTAATATCATAACTGGATTCTCTGTGTATAGTAAGCTTAACAAAAAGCAAACTATTGTGAGAAGTAAGCCATCAGTCTATTTTTTTGGAAGGAAGAGTGGTTGCATTTCCATCTTGAAATTCTTTGTCAGGCCCTAAAGTGGTGGCATACCATTAAAACGCGATTGATAGGATTTAATCTAGATGGATCATTTTCCAGAACCCCGTACATTAAACAATTTATTGCCTCCATTACAAGATGCACCATTGACTTAATTTTTTTGGAGATTAGGGAGTGAAAACTACTACTGCATTAAACTGCTATGTTGATTGCAAGACACATCCGTATTTCAGAAACATTAAAATTTGTGTGGGGGGGATGACAGTGAGGAGAATAATGTCTTAGAAATGAAGAACTATGGTACATACGTGTAGCGTATTACATCACATTTTCTAATTTGTCTACTCAAACCGTGATTTATAGATCTTTAGAGAAAGAGAGCAAAGAGGTTGAGCCTTTTTAGTCAGAGAAATGACCTTCCCTCCAAGACTTAGACCAAATTAAATTGGACTTGGAAAATGGTTTACCCTTTTCCTCTAGGGTAAAGTCTTCTTGGGAGTGAGTGCTCTGGCAGAACATGAGGGGAGATCCATTGTCAGCACCTTGAAAGCCTATTTGAAATGTCATCCGCTTGGAACATTCCACTGGAAGTGACTAGCACACCCCATTTTAAAAGGACGCCTTGGGTAGCATGGAGATGAGAGTGGCAGGCCCTTAATCATTTTTAATAGGAGCAACCATTTAATAGAATTATGTTGTAACAATGAATGAGATTTGGGAGCGATTCTCTAGTCCCCGTGCTCTGTCGTGACTGTCAACGCCAAATGCATTTTTATTCTGCCAACTGCCTGAGGAGTTTCCATTTGGCAGACTTACATGGCGAACGATAAAGCAGTGACATTCCACGAGAGTCCTAAATCTGTTGCTGGCAGGGATTGATATCTCTGAGTGAAGAGTTCTGTGATTTCAGCCAAGACCTCGGGTTAGGGTTGAGGTTCTTGACCTTGGGTCAAGGTTGACCTTCTGTGTGTCTGGTGTCAGTGGTGCAGGTAGGGAATCTGAAAGCTCGGAGGTAGCCTCGTTGCCCCCATTTGAGATCAAGAGCCAAATTTAACAAATCCTATGCAGTGCTTCAACTTTTTATTTTTTTAATTTTTTTTTTAAAGATTTTATTTATTTATTTGACAGAGAGAGAGAGAGATCACAAGTAGGCAGAGAGGCAGGCAGAGAGAGAGAGAAGCAGGCTCCCTGCTGAGCAGAGAGCCCGATGTGGGGCTCGATCCCAGGACCCTGAGATCTTGACCTGAGCCGAAGGCAGAGGCTTTAACCCACTGAGCCACCCAGGTGCCCCTGTACTCAACTTTTTAAATAAATTTGAGGGACGAAAGGGACGCGCCCAGATTGTTTTTATTAGGAGTCAGGATTTGTCATGTTCAGTTTTAGGATGTGAATTGAGAATTTTTGTTCACATTTTAAGAAAAGAGGAGAAAGATGATGGAAGATAGATAACACTTATAAGTGCCATTTCTTAACACTTTGGAAGATTTAACATATCATAAGGGAAATATTCCAGGGAACAATTTGGTATCATTACCAGGCATAGATTTGAATGAAAATGGCATTTCTTTAGAAATAATTACATTATTGACACATATCCTGTTATTTGAATTAGTCGCTATGTGGGAATATACTAAACTCTTAAACATTCTGTCATGTATACACAGTCTGTTTTTTTAGTGTGTTGACATTTCCTATCAAAATGGTATATGTTGTTGGCCTGCTCCAATTTCTGTGTCTTAAAATACGAACCGTAGGAAGCAAATAAAGAGGCAGAAACACAAACTCCGTAAGCAAAAATACCGTGGTACAAATGGAACCTTCTATTACCGCTCTATCCCCGACATTTTGAGAAGATAAAATCTTAAGTGTCAAGAAATCCAGAGGCCCTGTCCAGCTTACTGCTGTCGGAGCACCCCAAGACCCTTTAATCCCCCAGTTTAGAGGATCATGCTGTCAAGTCAGAGAGGCTTAAACACAATAGCATCTTCTGGAACCTGAGTGACCTGTCTTGAGAGTGAATCTTAGGCTTTTGTTCTCTTGAGAAGCAGGTGTAGAGGATAACACGCCGGATTATCTTATTTTAAAGCATCTAAGAGCCAATCCCCCCTTCCTCATTCCCTCCCCGCCCGGCTTCGTAGCGTCTGAGCAGGTAGAGTCTCGGGGCGGGTGCGTGGGAAGCCTCGATAGCTCGGCTCTCGGCTCTCCGGGCCCCCAGTTTTCTGTCTTCACCCTCCTCCCCAGTTAGGACTAATGACCCTGTAGGAGCCGCGAAGGCCAAGTATTAACACCATTGCCCCGGTGACTCTCGTCCTAACCTGTGCGTTGTCTTACGGGGAGAGAGGTTATTTCCAGGCCACCTTGTGGGGGTACGCAGGTACCGACGCTGAACCGGTCAGGCCGTCCCCTCCGGGCCATTGTGCAGGAACCCAAATTGGGCCCCAATGCGCATTCACATTTCTGCCGTACCACGCGAAAGAGGCCACGGCCCTATATGTTAAAGCCCCTAGAAGCCTGGTTATCACGGGATGTTTGTAAAACTGAAGTTTCAGAGAGTCACAGTTTGTGTCTCCGAGCAAAAAAAAAAAAAATGCCCAACTTTCTTTTTTTTTTTTCCCAAATCCTTTTTATTTTTTCAGTGTTACAAGATTCATCGTTTATGTACCATACCCAGTGCTCCATGCAATACGTGCCCTCCTCAGTACCCACCACCAGGCTCACCCAACCCCCCGCCC
>JAPYYM010000807.1:0-14255 GCA_028534135.1 Potos flavus
TGCACTGCACGGGAGCCTGTGTCTGTGTGCACGAGGGCGTGTGTCAGGCGTGTGTACATGCACTGCACGGGAGCCTGTGTCTGTGTGCACGAGGGCGTGTGTCAGGCGTGTGTATGCACTGCACAGGAGCCTGTGTCTGTGTGCACGAGGGCGTGTGTCAGGCGTGTGTGTGCACTGCACGGGAGCCTGTGTCTGTGTGCACGAGGGCGTGTGTCAGGCGTGTGTGTGCACTGCACGGGAGCCTGTGTCTGTGTGCACGAGGGCGTGTGTCAGGCGTGTGTATATGCCCTCCCCCACACCCCCAGGCCGCCCTGTCTGCTGTGGGTTTCATCCGGGCCTCTGCCACAGACCACGGCCCACGTTCCCATCCAGTCACTAAACCCAACCCCAGAGCCCACTGCTCCAAGGTCAGCCAAGGGCAGGTCTGACAGTGGCGGGCAGAGCGGCACTGCACCCTGCCCAGCCCCCTCCCCACCCTCCCCGCCTGGGGCTGCGTGCCCCAGGAGAATGCCGCGGGCTGAGGGCACCACTCAAGACCCCCAAGCCTTCAGCTGAGACCACTCGCCCTGGACCCCATGGCTCACGGCTCTCCCTGCCCTCTGCCCCCTGGGGAGCCCCTGTTTCCTGGTCACGAAGCCACACCCTCACCGTGGGGTTCGGAATCCAGGGGACCGGCCCCCTGTGTGTGTTTCCCGCACAAAGCTGCCCCGAAGTTCCAGGGCACGGAGGGGCCAGCTTCCATGGAAAGTCCCCCTGAACTCAATCGTGAAGACGAATCCCCCCCGCCTCGCCCACCATGTGGATACCCGGACGCCCGCTGTCCCGAGACCGTGCCGATGTTCGCAAAAGGGATGCTTCCCGACCAGCTCAAACCCCCGCAGTCAGGAAGTGCGATGATTCACCCCCGCAGTAACCCCTCCCTATCTCCTAACCTAATCTAACCTCTCCGTCTACACAACTGGACGGCCAGATCCAAGCCAGCACTGCTGACTGTGCGTCATCGCAGGCGACCGCGTCGGGGGGCTCCCGGCTCCCGGCAGAGACTCTCCCGGGCCGGCTGCTCCCCAGACTGCCTCCCGGGGCCGAGAGCACCACATGGGGCGGTCCCCACCCACTCGGACCAGGAGCACGGGCCCCGGGTCCAGTGTTCAAGGCTGGAGCTCCGTGGTCCCAGCAGACCACTGGGCACAGAAGCCTGTCCATCCCCGTGGGCTCCAACACCCCCCAGAGCTGCAGATGTTCAGGGGAACGCAGGGGTGAGTCACGCAGGGCGAGGCTGCCCCTGGCCGGACCAAGAGACACATGAGTCACCCTGATGGCACCATGCCTGCGGCAGCCCCTCCCGCCCTGTGTCCGCCAGTCATGCTGGGACGCAGGCTGAGTCACGTGCAGTCCCCAAAACCCCTGGGCAGGTGGGCGGGCAGCTCCTTCTGAGTGCGGATGCACCCCTGCCTGGGTCTCCATCCCCCACCCCGGATCTCCATCCCCTCCCCCACCAGGTCTCCACCCCACCTGAATCTCCATCCCACCAACCCAGCCAGAATTGGGTTTCTCTGAAATTCCATCACGACGGCGAACCATTGCGGAAATACAAAGCAGGAAGGAGATATGCGTAAAACTAAATGACGGAAGTGACAAATGACAGGATCCACACAGGGAACTTATAAACGACAGGAATGCATGATAAAAAACTATATTCAGAATAAATTCTATATGTTCACATACATAGAATATAGAATTCTATACAGAGTATGGAATAAGTTTTAGGTATCTATGTTGAATAAGTTACATATATTTACACATATAGAATGCAGTATTTTACATAGAATATGAAACAAATTATACATACATGGAATAAATTATATATTTTTATAGAGAGAATATAGAATTCTATATAGAATATGGAATAAATTATAGATATATATTTGGAATAAATATTATAGACATTGACATATATAGAGAATATAGAATTCCATATAGAATATGGACTAGATTATAGACATATATTTAGAATAAGTTTATATATTTAAATATATAGAATATAGAATTGTACATAGAATATGGAATAAGTTACAGATATATATTTGGAATAAATATTATAGACATTGACATATTTGGAGAATATAGAATTTCATATAGAATATGGGCTAGATTATAGACATATATTTAGAATAAGTTATATATATTTAAATATATATAGAATTGTACATAGAATATGGAATAAGTTATAGACATATACTTGGAATAAGTTATATATATTTACACATGTATAGAATATGGGATAAATTATAATATATATTTAGAATAAATTACATATATAATAATCTTACCTAATTGTTATATGATGTTTTAATAATAAATGATAGAAATTGCAAATTATATAACTTATACACAGACCTTATAAAATCTATAGATAAATTATGTTAAAAATATAAGTAAGTCATAGAAATTAGAACAGGAACAAAATGTATTGATGAATTATAGAAACTATAATTGATGTAATTTATAATTATATGCAGAACTTATAAATTATATAAATCAATATATAAGACACACAAATAAGTTATAGAAATGAAATCAGAATAGAAATGAAATGTAATCATAACAAATTATAGAAATTACAAATTATATAATGCATAATTTACAATTTCAACTTACAAACCCTATAGACGAAACAGAAATAAGTCACAGGAGGAAAATAGGACGATTTGTAATAAAATGCAGACGTTCACTATACACAGTTACACATTATAATGTATACAGAGCTTATCAACTATATAAACATATGACTAGAATGACAGAAATATAATGAGAATAGGAATAAATGACACGTATTCCCAATAAATTTTACAAATTGCCAATCTTCCAATTTGTCCACATCCGCTGTCAGTCACAGAGACAAACACTTACATAAATAAAATAACTTAGGGAAAGATGAGAGAAATACCAAGGAGGCAGTGAGGGGATTGCTCACGTTCTCAGATGTTTTCTCATGGGTTAACGGAATAACAAATGTAGGCAAGGCCTGCGATGCCCCTGGGGCTTTCCAGTTAATGTAGGAGTCCGCCCGGAAGGCGGGAGGAGCAAAAACGCCCTCGGCGGCTCCGTGCACAGACGCCCGACAAAGACCCAGCGGGCGGAATATCGCCACCACTGAAGCAACGGGAGCCAAGGTAGCCAGCTGCACACGCGTGTCCCTGAACACACGGCATGGACGTCACCCAGCCCGGGGAACGTTCTGGGCCACAAAAAGGAGCCACGCTCAGGGCCACAAAAAGGAGCCACGCTCAGGGCCACGGCGGTCTTGGGCATCGTGGGCACCCCGAAGGCTCAGGTCAACTCTGTTCCCTGTTTCGGTCCCACGCGGGTTGTGGACCTGACCCAGACTGCGGAGGTACCCGCTGGTGAAGGGAGCCAGGCGGGTTCGACCATCCCAGGGCTGGGATGTGCCAAGTCCTCTCATGTAAGTCCTGCCTTTCTAACACCCTCTGGCCGGGACCCTCCACTGTCCGCCCACTGCTGCATGGGGTTCCTTCCAGCCCCCATCCCCTGGGGGCATCCAGTCTCTCCCCTCTAAGAAGCCAAGGCATGGCTCCCCAAAAAGTGAGCTCCAAAACCAGACTAGAAGCCCCCATTCCAACCCCAGCCACCTCTCTAACTGTGCTCCTTTCACACAGGTCCCCACCAGCCCACTCGGGCTGGCCCCAAATGACCCATTAGACGATCCCAAAATTGTCAGCTCATGGAGCCCTCCGTGGCTCTGGAAACTGGCCCAAGGCCACAGAACAGGCTTGACCGCTGTGGTTATTAATTACGGTCCATTCTCACACATCATGGAAGTTACGTTTTATAAATTGTCGGGAATGCCGAATGCACAGACACCCCATCTTGGCTCCTAGGAATGGACGGGCTGAACGATCCCGCAGCCTCGGGTCACGTGTTCCCCAGCGCGTCAAAGCATGACCTTGTTTTCTGCGTGTTTCTGCTTCAACAGACCTTCCTGGATCTGTGTTGTTTATCCCTCAGCGTGGCCAAGCACAGGACACAAAAATGCAAAAGACGTGCCCCCGCACAGACCATGAAAAGGACACTTGTTGACAATGTGGAGGCTGGACGGTGGCTCCGATTCTCTGCACTTCTGCGCCCACCCCTGAACACGAACGATATTCATCGGGGAGTTCCAAATAAATCTTAGCAGGCGGGCAAATGCACAAACGCGGAGTCCGTGTATATGGAGAATTCGCTGTATTGCACTTCAAACAGCATAATCCCAGGAGTCCCTGCGGTGTCTAACACAGGTGGCTGTGTGTTCCTCAAAACCTTAAATCCTACCCCCAAAACAAACCTGGCCAGCACCTCGTGAGGCTGCAGTGAGAACCACACATTTAGGGCACCTACAGCCTTCTTTCGGATCCTCTCCTTGCCTGTACATGCTAATCCCTTCTTTCCATACCAGGAGAACTCCTATTCATACCTCAAAGCCCCGAGAAAATGCTGCCTCCTCTGGGAAGCCTTCCGTCCCTCCTCCTGAGCACACCAAAGCATTTCCTCACCACGGCTTGCACAGACTGCTTCTCAGCTCCAGCCGTGCGTGATTTCATAAGCCCGGATGCTCAGCTCACACCCCCGGTGAATTCAATCAGGAATTTTGTGGGCTGGGATTTGGGCACCAGTGTCGGAAAGCCTACTGACATGACACCAACGTGTGGCCAGCACTGCAGGCTTTTAATTCCCTGATCCAGGCTCTGCCAACAACCTCTCCCCGTCCAACCCGCTCCCCATGCTGCTTACCTCTCTTGCAGGTAAGTGTCAGCACATACCTGTCTGCTCAAAACGCCTCAGGTGAGTTTCAAACCCACATCCTGGCAACCGGGGCTGCCTATCACGTACCCCGGGCAGGCTGGCCTACAGCTAGAAATAAACTACGTTGTTTCAGCATTAATCACTGCTTCTGTCTTCTCTTCTCATCCTCTAGACAACCTCCAGACGAACTCTCACACCTAGGTTTCCTTTTCGCAAGCCGCGCCCCCAGCCTAAAAAGCCCTCTTCCTGCTTCGCCAGGCTTCCACTGCTATGAAGGTCTGTCTATTCGCGGAAACTTGGTGCGCATGGAGGTTTCCACCTGGGAGGTGCCCTCTCTGCGCCCTGGGAGAGGGGTCCCTGCTCCCCTTCACGACACTGCACCAGAAGGGATATCTTGCTTGTCTCTCTCCTGGGAAAGAACAGAGGACGGGGGCCAGGCATTTCTTCTCTGGACCCCAGCACACAGCAGGGAGAGAACACAGATACCGCTGGGAATTCAATCGATGCCGGCTGAAGGCATGCGCGAGAGCCAGTGGCTGGGTGTGTGGGTGTGTGCACGGATGGACAGGTGAGCGGGTATGTGGGGAGATGGATGAGAGGATGGACGGAGAGATAGTAGACACAGACATAAAACTAAATAAAAGAAAAAATTGGTGTTAGTTATAAATAAATGATAGGGGATAGATAAAGCATACGTGGACAGATAATAGATGGACCGGTAGATGGATGGATGGATGGATGGATGGATGGAAAGGCAGACAGCTGGACAGATATTTGGGTGCATATATGGACGGATGGATGAGTATATGAGTGGGTGGATGGATGGATGGATGGATGGATAGGTAGATGTGCGGGTAGACGGATGAATGGGTGGACAGCTGGACAGATGGATGGGTGGATGTATGGATGGATAGATGGGTGGATAGGTAGGTGGGTAAATGAATAACTGGAGAGCAGGATAGATGGACAGTAGATGGGTGGATGAATGGATGTGCAGATGGATGAACTGATAGACGGATGGATAGATGGGTGGGTGGATGAATGGATGGATAGACGGATGGATGGAAGGATGGATGAATAGGTAGATGGATGGGTAGGTGGATGAATGGGTGGACAGCTGGATGGACGGACAGCTGGATGGATGGATGGAAGGATGGATGGATGGATGGATGGATGGATGGGTAGGTGGATGAATGGGTGGACAGCTGGATGGAAGGACAGCTGGATGGATGGATGGATGGATGGATGGATGGATGGATGGGTGGGTGGGTGGATGGATGAATGGATGGATAGCTTGATGGATAGAAGGATGGATTAATAGGTAGACAGATGGGTAGGTGGATGAATGGGTGGACAGCTGGATAGACGGACGGATGGATGGATAGGTGGATAGGTGGATGGATGCACGCATAGAAGGGTGGACAGTGGATGGATGAACAGATGGATGGGTGGACAGAACATGGAATCCATGAGGAGCTGAAGAGGCCTCTGACTGGTCCTGGATATGCTATCAGGATTCAGAGGAGTTCTTTTCCATGTGGACTTAAATGTCACTAAATATAGGACAGCCTCCTGTATTTCCCTGTCAAGCCACATAATTGAGAGAGGCAACTCCCTCTGTGGTCTACACAGCAGCACCTGGAGAGCTCCTAGCCCAGTGGCCCCGAGGCCCGGGTCTTGCCATCCAACACTAATCCAGTGACACAAGTAGGCCTGGGCAAGAGTGATTTCTCCAAGCTCCTGGGGGACCCCTCTGAGCAGCCAGGCCCGAGACCCTAGGATCTGGGCCTCCGCTGGCCACTGAGGGTTCCTGAGCAGTTGTGCAATTACGACCACAGCTCAGGCATCAGGACCAAGAGCAGAGGAGGGAGGCAAGCAGGAGGATGAGCAGCCCTGAGCCTGGGATCTTCTCCGCCCGAACACTAAATAATTCGTTTGATAAAACCAGCTTCCTCTGCAATGTTATGTGTTTTATCTTGTGCATTAAAACCTAAAGTATGCTGAGAAGGACTCCTCACTGCCCTCCTGAAAGTGCCTGAAAAGTCCAGGGAAGAATGTAGTGAAGGGCTCTTCCATTCATGGGAGAAAAGTATCAGGATTAGGGGTGCAACTCAAGAAAGAAAGAAAAAGAGAGACAGAGAGAGAGAGAGAGAGAGAGAAAGAAAGAAAGAAAGAGAAAGAAAGAAAGAAAGAAAGAAAGAAAGAAAGAAAGAAAGAAAGAGAGAGAGAGAGAAGAAGGAAGGAAGGAAGAAGGAAGGAGAAAAAAAGGCAGAAATAGAGAAAGGAGCATGAGCCGAGAAAGATTCAGAAGATGAAATGAACAGGATTTGGTAATAGATGGAATATACGGGGAAGGAGCTGGCAGGAGTGAAGGGTGGCTCTTCCATCTGAGAGTCTGGGAAATGGCCATATCACGAAAGATAGGAATGAAGGAGGAGATGTAAGCTGAGAAGACAATAATGAGAAGTTCCAGATACAGAGCACTGGAGACGCCATGGGTGTAACTAGATGGACCTAGTTTAGAAGCTGTTACCTGCATAAGCTTAACCTAGAGAGAGATTCAGGGCTGGTACCTCAGGGGAGGGAGCCCTGGCATCCCAAGAGGTGGCCAGGGAAGCTTCCTGTCCTGTAGCCAGACACACGGTGCCAGGCTAGGGCTCTTCTCTGTCATCTCCACTCCCGATGCCTTCCCCAACTCCATGCCAGCTCCCTCTTGTCAGAATGCAGAGATTCTGACCCACTTGTCACCTGGTGATATGCTTATGATTCGCTGTGATGAGTCCTGCTGCTTTCAGAGCAAGGAGACATGTACACCTCCACCTGGGAGCCACCTGGGACAGGCTGGGACATCAGGTATGCGTCTATCACCCAGATATTTGTCTGTCCATCCATTCTGTCTGCTGTGTATGTACCTATGCATCTATGCGTCTACCTATTTATCTATCATCCATCCATCCATCCATCCATCTATCATATCTATCTTTCCATCTGTCTATCCATCCATCCATCCATCATATCTATCCGTCCTTCCATCCATCCATACATCTATCATATCTATCTTTCCATCTATCTATCCATCCATCATATCTATTTATCCAACCTTCCATCCATCCATCCATCATAGCTATCTATGTATGAATCATCTACCTGTATGTATTTCCCTCCATCATATCTATCTACCCATCCATCCACCATATCCATCATATCTATCTTTCTACCTATCCATCCATCCACCCAAACATCCATCCATCATATCTATGCATCTATCCATGCATCCCTATATCTATCATCTATCTATCATCCATCTATCCACCCAAACATCCATCCATCATATCTATTTATCCATCCATCTGTACATCTATTTATGTTTTGTCTATGTATCTATCAATTCATCCATCCATAAGATCTATCTATCTATCTATCTATCATCCATCTATCACATCTATCTTTCTATCAATCCATCTATATATCTGTCTATCCATTCTTCTATCATCTATCGCTATGTATTATCACTCTATCCATCCATCCATCCATCATGTGTACTTATCACCAACCTATCAGTCATTAATTAATCAATCCTCTATCTCACGCTTCGAGCACTACCTCACTCCAGCCGGGCCACGTGTCCTTAAGCAAGTTCCCCGGCAGGAAGGGGCCACGGCCTCATCTCTCACACAGCATCCGGCCCAGATCCGAGCGAGACTCAGCTGTTCCCAAGTACCTCCTGCTCAGGGAGACCCCAGCACGTCCTTCCTTTCCTGCCCCACCGCACTGCTCCGCCTCAGAGAGCCCATTCTTCCCCTTACCGTCTCCCCTCATCCTGCTGGGGTACACTCTGTGCTGAGTCTGGGGCAAACACCACGGTTTCCGTTCACGCCGAGCACAGAACCCACGCCCTCCTCTAAGAGAAGACCACTAACAGCCTCAGAAGGACACCTGCCCGAGATGATTATTGCAGTATTTACAAAATCGACACGCCTCCAGGACCATCTGTCCCCCAAGACAACATCATCTTTTCATACTCCGTCCACGTATAACAATGTGCTTTGTCGCTCTTTGCAAAGGTCCTGATACAATGCAATGTATCAAAAAAACAAAGGGGACCTGTGCAAAACTTATGAAACGAGGCGGGACATATGCAAATGAAGGGGACCTACCCAAAATTTCCAGGCAGAGAAAGGAACGTGATTTGCACGGGCTTTGGATCTGCTAGTGCTTTGAAAGCGTTCTGCCTGTCGTCCAGGGCGACAAATCCATTTTATATATTGACCGAGCCCACCCAGGTGCACAGAAATGAAAGAAAAGCCTCACGGATGCTCACTCCACCGGGCTCCTGGAGGAACACAGGGCTGGTTTAGCCTCTAGAGAATTTTCCTCTTGTCCACACAGCCGGCCGCCTGCGGAACTCTCGGCCCATCAGTGCATCCTGAGTTACTGTTAGAGGAACACACGGGTTTGCTTTGTGGGCTTGCGACGGCCTCGGGGTGGGGGGAGGAAAAAGGAAGTATCTGGTTTCCTGTTTAGGGGATTTTCAATGATATAGCGAGAGCACACGAGGGATAGTGGCGAAGTTGAGTCATTGCGAGACAAAGCTGAAACACACCCAAGGGCTGTCGCCCCAAACTGGTCTAACCACCAGGCCAGCGAAGGACGAGACATTCAAGAGAGGAAAGTGTTGGGTCTCTAGAGGTGTGGAAGATACTACAAATGCCCTAAACACAACTAGAACTTTGGGAAGGGACCATCCCTCCCACCCCAAACACTGGCACACACGGGAAAGAAAATCCCAGTGTTGGATGGTGAACCACCCAATTGGTCCAAGCAACATGGCGGCACCAAGGTCACCAGTGGTCCACACGGCCTTCTCTCCGAAAGCAGGGTGGACATGACCGAATTCTCGCAGCTGTCCACTGGGGTGGAAATCCGCTGTGTGTTACGGGGGTCTCTGGATTGTAAGGTTTTAGGGCGAATATAAATTAAAAAGAAGAGTCCCCTTTGAAAATACCGGAGAAACATAAGGGAAGGCCTGATTTCCCCCACAAATAACACCACCGGGAAACGGCTGGCAAGACCGATTTCCGTCAGTTCCCTGTGAAGGACAATACTCGCAGGAGGCAAATCTACTCCTGTTCAAGCGTGTGCCCTTCTCGGATGTTCAGAAGACGCACCTCTGTCTCGAGAAAGCATTCCCCAAACCGCTGTATCCCCCTTGCCCCTAAAAGGACTTTTGGAGATCCCTCCCTAAGCACACACTTCATCGTCAATCACAAGAATCGGCAAAGGACCAAAGGACGTCCCACAGCCATGTCTGCCGATTCACTTGGGACAGACGCCCAGACATTAACACAAAGCACATGAGGACACACGGACACGTCTGGAGTCCCGTGTGCGTCTACAGAACACTCCTTCAGTCTCTGGGCATCCGAATGATCCCAGGCAGGGCCACAATGTTGACTCATTTTTTTTTTTTGAAGAGGGGGGGCTCCAACTCGCGATCCCGAAATCAAGACCCAGGCGCCCGCAATGCTGAGTAATTCTGAACCTCCAAACACACGTCCGCCTTAGAGGTCTACCCGGCCTGCAAGTCCTAACCCACGTATGATTCTCTTCCCCCTAAAAGAAGACACGTGCATTGGAAAATCTCGGAAGGCAGAAACGCCATGATGCCCACGTGGGTGATACTCAGGGTCCCGTGGGGAAGACATGCGCCGAGAAGAAGGCCACTTTCCGTCCACGAAATCCTGCTTTCGTGGAAGGAAGAGACCCCTTCACGTTGAAGCAGTTATATTGCTCTAATAGCCCCATTCTTTTCTAAATGAGAGCAGGCAGCCAAGATCTTGTCCGGAGGGAAGAAAATAATCTACAAAAATCAAGTATTTTCCTATCTCGACATGCTAAAAAAAAAAAAAAAAAAAAACATGTTAGCCTCATAAACTGAGAACGGAAAAAAGCGCCAAAGCCCGAGATCAACACAGTGCCATTAAGTTTTATCAGAGCCCAAAGGGCAGGCGGTGAGGCAAACAGGCGGGACCACGAGAGCCATCCCCACGGGGCAGAGAGCAGAGCCCTCGTCAGGAAACTGGAGAGACCAAGCCCACACTCGCTTTGGACATTTGGGGCTCCGTGACTCTGTGGGGTGGGGCGTCCTGGGCAAGGCTGGGTGTTGATCAGAGTCTCTTGTGTCAACCTACCGGCTGCCCGTGCATCCCCCCCAGGGGTCACAACTCAAAAAAAAAAAAAATGTCCCAGGCATTTCCAAGTATCCCAGGGGTGGGGAAAACCCAGCTCTATGAAAGGTGAAATGCCTCTTTACGTCCCCTCCATGCCTCCCTCCATTCCCATGGGAATCTCAGAAGAAAGCCAGGAACCAGGGGGGCCCTGGGTCCCCACGACCTTGAAATCTGCCCTGTGCCATTAAAAGCAAAGGTCTGTCCCCAGGCTCAATGGGCTTTTACGCCAAACATGTATTTCTATAGGAAAGTGTGTTCTGACCTTCGCCAACTGGAAAGCAGCTTCCTGATTTAAAAAAATATATATATATATTTGTATCTTTGGAATAGCTAGTTCCTGCCCCAAACCCCAGAAGGATCCCGTAGGGAGGTGTGTGTGTGTCTGTAGGGGGAGTGTGAATCCTTGAAAAGATCAATAGGTACTAAAGGTCAGTCCTTCCATGCTTTCTCCGCTGTTTGGGGGCGAGGCTGCCTCCCCTCGTCTCCCTGCCCCCACCCCATCGCCTCCAGTAATTTTAGTAAAATCGTCACCCACGTTGGAGTTTCCTGGCATAGTCTGCATACAATCAGGAAAACTCCCAGATAATCGTGCCGTGGGTTTTTCTAAGAAACAAATCACGAAATGACTTGGGTGGGGCCCCAAGAATAGAAGAAGGCTGGCCGAGATCGGGGAGCAAAACCAGGGGCAGAGAGACCCCACACTGCTCGGCAGGACTGCCCACGTCACCGCACCGAGTCCTTGAATTATGAGACCGTCCCCGTTCCTGGAGCCCCGTGTCCCTTGTGTGTGAGACATCCCCCAAGGATGGTCCCGTCCTGAGCAACCACAACCCCGCCTGATCCACGGCCCCAGAACCCCGCACACGGAAGGGGCTCATGAAAGTGCAGAACACACCCCCCCACACCCAGAGGGATCAGTGAACACACTCCTCCGAACAGGTGTCATCCCAGCCAACACACCAGGAAGACGACCCTATGGGGGACAAACCCATTTCTGCGGCACCAGCCAGAGCCGAAGGACAAAAGGACATTGATTACAGAAGGAAGAGAGAAACTGGAGAGCCATGCCAGGCCCTCCCAGCCAGGCTGTAAACTGTCCCAAGATGTCCCCCCCCCCCCCATACACCAGGTTTAATCTCCCCGGAAGCCACCGGAGGGCACGGGGCCCATTTCAAAAGCGCCCACATCAATTCACAAATCCTCCCCCAAAACAACCGGGGCGCCAAGGACTCAAGCCTCAAGCCCTTAGCACGGACTGGAGGTCCCCCAACAGAGGGAAAACTCCCAGCACCGCGCAGGCCTCGGGCCATGATTCCTGTTTGCAAAATGTGTCCCCCTCGGAGCAGACGGGTCCTGAAACGACTCTGCCCTGCGCCTGGCTGTCCACTCAACAGTCTGGCCGCCGTCCCTGGGGGGTCCCGGGGGCGGGGGGGGGGGGCCAGGAAAATCAACAACCGTTAGGTGAGGAAAGTTTCCAACATGCCACACCCAGCAAAAAAAAGCAAAAAACAAAACTCCGAGCTCTCCTTTTGAAAGCACAGAGAGAGAGAAACAAGGTGGCAAGTTCCCCTCTGAAAGGAGACCTACAGGGAAAACAGGCCAACAGCCAGACACAGGCCTGGGCTGCGTGCGCAGAACGTGGGGAGGAAACGGGGGTCCCCGGGTCTCCCCTTGTCCTGACACTTTTTCTGCGTTTTCTGCATTCTCCACGGGAGCACACGCGCCGTGGGCGGAGACCACGTTCCCTTTCCCCGCGCGCGCAGCGAGCGCCCCGGTCCCCGAGGCTTGGGCACACCGTGTTTCCGAGCGCGTCCAAGGCTCCGAGTTGCTGTAAAGTACCCCCACCCCCGCTCCGCCCGCCCCAGGCTGCACCGCCGACTCCAAATTTAGGCCCGGCACGCAGGGCGTGGCTCCCCGCGCGCCCACAAAGCCGGGGCCCGGGGTGCGCCAGGGGGGAACTGCGGCCGCTGCAGGGGTGCAGGGACGCACACGCGGGGGCCCCGAGGAAGTCCCCCGCGTGCGGGCAGCCACCGCCACCGGCTCCCTTGCAAGTGCTTCCGACTCTGGGAGTTGGGGATTTCGAAAACACACGCCGCTTTTGGCGTCTGGAGTGAGTCCAAACCCGCCCAGGAAAAAAGTTGGAGGGCCAAGAGGCCGCCTGCTTGGGGCGTTGGCTACCCGCGGGCACGGCGCGTCCCGCCCCGCGGGGAGGAGGGCCCGGGGGTCCCCGCTGCGTCCCCCTCGGCCCGCCTCCCGCAGGGCGCCCCCGCGGCCCTCCCTGGGGTCCCGGCGCGCGCGTCCCGAAGCGGGTCCCCAGCCCGGCCGGCGCCCCCGGGGCACTCCGCCCTCCCCCCGCCCCCACCAGGCCCTCCAAGTGGCTCACCCCGGGCGGGCAGCAGGGTGCTGAGCAGGCCGACCAGCAGCAGCGCGAGGGCGGCCCGAGGAGCCATGGTGCGCCCGGCGGCGCGCAGGAACCGTCCGGGAGTGCGACGCGAGGACTGCGGCGGCGGCTGGAGGGCCCACGGGGCGGGGCCGGCGGAGGGAGCGCTGGGGAGGGGGGGGGGGCGCCCTGTGGCCCCGCCCCGGCCTCCGCTCGCCCCGCCCGCAGCCCGGGACACCCCTGGCACGGGCCGGCGGCGCAGGGGAGGGGACGAGCGGGGAAGGCCTGGTTACCCAGGGCGGCTCCGAGGAGAGCAAGGGCCCCCTCCCTATTTGGAAAGTGGGGGTCTTCTACCCGCCCCTAACCACCCCAGGGCGGCCTGGAAGGGAGCAAGGGGCCCCCTCCCTGCTTGGAAAGTGGGGGTCTTCTACCCGCCCCTAACCACCCCAGGGCGGCCTGGAAGGGAGCAAGTAAGCCCCTCCCTGCTCAAGAGGTAGGGGCTCCTCCCTGTGTCTAGGGCCCCTAACGGGATCCGCGCCGCCAAGAACGCGGAAGAAGCTACAGCGAAACCCCCCGTGGAGCCCCCTCCCCGCTCCGAACTCCTAAGGGGGACGCGTGCCACCTCGAAGGGGGGCAAAGTGAAATGCTCTCCTTTTCCCGGGAACCATGGATCCCTGCCCCCGGAGCAGCCCCCAGTCCCGCCCCAAAGTCCAGTCTGAACTGACAGAGCCTGGAGCAGGGGTGGGGGCTTTGGGGGCGCCCGGCAGCGCCCTACTCCCCAGCCTCAGCAAGGACCTCCCTGGGAGGAGCCTCGGAAGCCTCTCCGCACCCCAAGCTGGGGG
>JAPYYM010000808.1:0-14250 GCA_028534135.1 Potos flavus
ACCTGGCCTGTGACCAAGCGTTTCTGTCTCTGGCGCACAGCCCTGTTTGGAGTCTCCAAACCCAGCAGATTCCTGCCTTGCTCTATCGCGCTGCTGCTCCCGCAGGAGGAAGGAGGGGGTCTCTCCGGATCTGCCCCTTGTGGGATCCCTGCTCAAAGAGCAGTGGCCTGACTGTGCCTCGGATCACGGTTCAAGATAAGCCCAAGCTGGTGGCCCACTGTTCGGCTCAGTCTCTGCCTTTGGCTTCCCTGTTCTGATACCTGGGAGCTCTGCCACCCTCAGACACCCCCGGTCTTTCTGTGACCCCACGAGTCCTGAAACCACGCTGTCCCCATGAGGGCTCCACCCCCCGCTTAGCCTCTGGAGCGATGTCCCTTAGTGGAGCAGACCTCCAAAAGTTCCGATTTTGTGCTCTGCAGCTCTGCGGCTTGCCGGGAGCCGGCTCCTCCCCCCACGGTCTATCTTCCTGTCGCTTTGGATTCACTTTTCCGCACGTCCTACCTTCCGGAAAGTGGTTGATTTTCTGTTCCTAGAATTGTTGTTCTTTTTCTCTTCTATCTCCTGCTAAGTTTGTAGGTATTTAGAGTGGTTTGATAACTATCTAGCTGAACTTCTGGGATCTAACACTATCTGAGCCTCCTACCCCTCTGCCATCTTGCTCCTCTCTCTTTCTACTTATTCTACTCTTGATGTATATTTTGGTTTCCAGTATTGGGCTACTGTGACAAAGCTGCTAATGACATTCTTATTCAAGTCTTTAGTGTTCAAACACACTCATTTTTTTTTGGAGATATACTCTGGAGTCCTAGGTCATAGGCATGCATGTATTTGGGTTTAGTAGGCACTTCTAAACTGCAAAATGTGTAGAGGGTTGTACCTGCTTACATTCTTACCAGCTGTTTAGAAGAGTTCCACTCCATGTAATTTTCACCTCTTATCTCCCTGACCTGACTTTGGACAGGACAGTAGGCAACCAGGCACATATATTTTGAATTAGACATGGGGCCTACTCAGAGACTGTAGGTGGTAGGGGTGTGATAAACCTCAAAGGACTGAATAATCAAGCTCACACTGATCAGATCTCTGTGCTGCAAAAAGACTGCAAGAGACTGCAGGAAAATCAAGATCATTCAGATCCTGAGAAAGGGAACAGTAGGACTCAAAACTTCATGCACTGTTTGAAAATCTTATCCCAGTTCTTATCATCATTTAACATCAGGATATTACCCAAGATGAACCACACAACTGTCTGTAGATCATGGAGCCAAAAGCCTGTTTAAATAATAGTCTTATGCATACAGCGATCTTTTTTATTTGAGAATAATAAAATGGTTTTGTCATCTTAGGTGATCTATCAAATTTTCTAAGAAATGACTGTAGCTTTTTATTCTAAACTCTACTGTAGGTTCAGGCAAGGGCCGAAAAACAGCTTCTAGCTCAGTTAATTACCATGGATGTAATGGATGACACTCTTCCAAAGACAGCAGCATGATGTAGTAAAAAGCACACGATTTGGGTTTAAAATCTCGCCTTCAATACACCCTTGCTATGTGACTCTGATCAAGTGTTTCTTTCTGGGATCCTCATCTTGGCGATGACCATGTCTACCTCTCTTTGGGTCGAGAAGATGATAATGGAGAAATGCAAGTCTGGAGATGGCATATAGTTGAAACCTTAAGAAATGTCAACCTCGGGGCACCTGGGTGGCTCAGTGGGTTGAAGCCTCTGCCTTCGGCTCAGGTCATGATCTCAGGGTCCTGGGATCGAGCCCCACATCAGGCTCTCTCTGCTCAGCAGGGAGCCTGCTTCCCCCTCTCTCTCTGCCCGCCTCTCTGCCTACTTGTGATCTCTCCCCTTTCTGTCAAATAAATAAAAATCTTTGAAAAAAAAAAAAAAAGAAATGTCAACCTCTCTTCCCTTCGATTTTTTCTATTAAAAATTTTCAGCTTTACTGAGATATAATTGACATAACATTGTGTTAGTTTAAGGTGTACATCATATTGATATGCTTGTATACTACAAGTGTTTCCATCAGTAGCATTAGGTAACCTGTATCACATAATCACCATTTCTTTTTTGTGGTGAGAACATTTAAGATCTACTCCTTTAGCAACTTTGAAGTATATAACACAGTATTATTAACTGTAATCACCATACTGTAGATTGGATCCCCAGAGCTTATTTCATAGTTGGAAGTTTGTACTCTTTGGCCAACACTGCCTTCCCCCAGCCAGCCCCTGGTAATTACTAACTTTATTCTGTTTCTTGGAGTTTAGCTTTTCAAGATTCCACACATAAATGATATCATACAGTACTTGACTTTCTGTATCTGACTTATTTTACTCAGCACAATGCCCTCCAGTTCCATTCATGTCGCAAGTGGCAGGATTCCCTTCTTTATCATGGCTGAATAGAATACAACTGTTTGTATATACACATTTTCTTTATCCATTCATCCATCGACAGACAACTAGATTATCTCCATTCTTTGGCTACTGTGAATAATGTGATCATGAACATGAGGGGCAGATATTGCTCTGGGATCCTGTTTTCATTTCCCAGAAGTGGGATTGCAGGATCATATCATAGTTCTATTTTTTAAGTTTTTGAGGAACCTCGATACTGTTTTCATTGTGATTTCCCTTCCATTTCTCTGTGATAATGATGGTTGGTGTTGGCATTGGTTTAGAGTCTGACCTGGATGGGAACCTGGAACCTGGCTCTGCTGTGAAGTACCTGTTTGACTTGGACAAATTATTTAACCTTACTAAGCCTCAGGTTTCTCATTTGTAAGATGAGGATTCCTACTTCATAGTGTTGGGGTGCGATTAAATGAGCAAAGTGAACTCAGTTATATGTAAAGCAACCTACTTAGAGGCTGGTGCATAATAGTAGCTCAGTATCTTTCTTTTCTTGTTCCATCATTTCTCCCACACAAGAATTCTGACTCAAGATTTTGAACTTCCCAAGAAGCTTAGCAAAAAAGGTACAAGTTTCAAGATGTTCGGCATGAAAAACTTGTAGTAATCTGCTTATTTGAATCAGAATAGACAAATCTTGAACTTTTGGAGGCAGAAACCATATCTTTAATAATTTAGTAAAAGAATGGTGCTGCTAAAGTGTTTCAGTTTTATAAATGATCATGTAGTAGGCTGTATAATCATCAGCTTTTCATTTTGCATTTGTTGTATAGATTTATTTATAATAACCCTTTACCCACACCCCTCCAAAAGAACTCAGAAATCTTGCCATTGAACCCACCTTCCACCATGGTCAAGGTGGATGTACATTGAAATTCAAGAGTATAGCCTGTTTTCGGGTGAAGACTTTGAGATCAGTGGTTCTCACTGGGGATAGTTCTGAAATCTGGGGGGTGGGGCATTACTGCGAAGCACTGCTAGTGTGTAGTGGGCAGGCTCCAAGGATGCAAGATGTCCCTGTAGTATGTAGAATTGCCCCACATATAAAATACTACCCTATTTTCCACACTTTTGAATGTCTTCATCTTCAAGGTAAATCCCTCATTTTCCTTACTGTCTTTAGATACAAAATTCACAGAGGTAGGTGTATATTATAATAGTTTAGTATGTGGCAGTACCTTCTCTTTCATTTTCTTTGTCCTTCCCATACAGAATGGCTTCTGATGTTTTCTCAAAAGCAGACATTCATAAGGAGTGAATGCATGTATCAGACTATTTCATTGTTCTGTAATGCTGCACAAGCATTTGTATACTGAAACACAAATCATTTTATCTATTATAGTTAAGGTAGTACTTATATACGATTTCAGAAAATGGATATATGTGTAGGTTATGATTTCTTATGGTCATTTCAAAATTGTACAGTGATGAAGCTAATAGGATTGGATCTCTTGGTCCCAAGTCCTTTTTTCCCCCCCTTTTTTTTTTAGCAAATGAGCTTTCCAGTTCCTATATGTCTCTCATGCAACATTCTTACATTACAGATAAGTCACACTTATGCTTAAAAAAAAAAAAAATAGGGAGAGACTCTGCACTGTGTCCTGGTTATAATCCTGCTATGTACTTATGAGTCTTCTAGGTGCCAGACATTTTTGTCGTTAAAGGGCAGAGGCACCTAATTGCCAGAGGGACTGACCCTACCTTCTTATCTTCTGTTCTATCCTCTAACACCTGCTTGTTTTCTGGTTACCTTAAGATTTTATATGTTTACCTAGGGGTGAAGGAGGGAGTGGTGAGGGAGCATGGTGAGAGAGGCAAGGAGAGGGACAAGCAGACTCCCCACTAAGCAGGAGCCCAACGCAGGGCTCGGTTTCACAACCCAGAGCTTATGACCTGAGCTGAAATCAAGAGTCAGATGTTGAATGCTTAATGGACTGAGCCACTCAGGCACCCTTCTGGTTACCTTAAATCACATACCTACTTCTTTGGAAACTTTCCTTATCTCCTCCTCATCTTCTGAGTCTTACATGCCAGGATTTTAGCCCCACCTTCTGCTGGATGCAAGGCACTCCCTCCACTTCTGGTTCTTTTCTTCACTGTCCCTTTTACTCCCTCCTGCTCCCTTACCTGTTCATCTGGTGAACACCTGAAGGTATATGGGGTTCAGGAGCAGATTCCAGCTGAGTAGGAAAGAGGCTGCAGGAAGCCACATGGTAGGGTGTGTCCTAGAGAGACACAGCTACCAGAGCAAATCCTACCAAACAGGGATGCCCTTCTTTGGTGCTAGCTTGCAATAAAGGCAGAACTAGTGAAAGATAAGAGTAATAACAATTTTGGGCATCAAAGCTTTAGATTCTTTCAGTAGCCCGATTTATTTGTATCTTGTTGAGCTGAGTGAAAACGAAGAAGTTTAGGTCTTGTTTCCTTTTGAGGGGTGAGTGCAATGTATGAACTAATCCTAATGTAGGGATGATGTAGTAGTTAGCATACAGGCTCTGGGTTCACATCCTGTGCTTCCTACTCCCTAGCTTTGTCATCTTGGGCAAGTTACAAACTTCCCTGTGCCTCCATTTCCTCATTTGTATGATAGAGATGATAATAATGCTTATCTCTTGGGTGATATGTAAAGGCTGTCTGTCCTATGGTAGGGATTTCTATGTTGTAAGTATGCAATTGTCATTTATGAAGTATTTTCACATCCTCTGACCCTCTAGAGAAGCCCCATCTTGTCATTGATTTTACAACCTAGGTTCAAAATAATGGTGTTAGTTACACATTTTGTTCTAGATTTTGAAAGACAAGATTAAATTTGTAGCACATTCAAATGCATTTAATGAGCTTTTTATAAAAGAAGTCTACCACGCTGGTTTTCCCCAGATTTTCACTCTGTAGAGCCCTATTTCTGCAAGATGTTCTCCAAAAAAGGGTTCTCTGTTAAAGTATAACTGGGTTGCAGCACACACTATGGCATTGTTGGAGACCCACGACATATGTTGGAATGTTAAAAGCTTGTAGAAGTACTGCAAAGAAACTTGTATAATTAAAAAAAAAAATTACTGTCTCAATGTTTCCTAGAAAATGGAGCCTGAGCCAGAATTTGCATCCTAAGGATTTAGCGGAGGTACGATCCTAGTGGGACAGAGGGAAAGCAAATGTTGCTGGTGTTACCCAGCTGGTCATAGCCTCATAAGAGAGCACCATATGATCATCAGGCAAGAGCTGTGTCTTCCACATAGGCTGTGTGGAACCACCACACTTTGGAATCATCTGGAGTTCTTTTCCATTAAGGTTTACTCATGAAGTGTTAATGCTGCTGGACTTAGGGGTTGTGTTACCTCGCCTCTTTGGGTGGTTGCTGGGTTAGGCAGATCTTCTCCACAACATGGCCTCGGAACCTTGGTTAGATCTGGGCACCAGAGCTCCTGTGGACCCTCTGCAGAGGACCCAGCGATGGCTTTATTAAAGCCTTGTCCTCACTCCTGGGGAGGCTGAGACCCTAGGAGATGAGGCCCTGGTGCCTGAGGGCTTGAGAAGGGTGGGAGGGCAAGCAAATCTGGAAGGCACGGAAAGTGGGTCCTGTATACCTGTCCTTTTATAAATGTGCCCTGTGTAAATTTCATATTTTACTCCCCTTTTAAAATTATATGTTATTCCATGAAACTCCTGAGGCGTAGATCATGGAGCTGTGTTCAACAACCATTAGTAATGTGGTAGAGCATTAATAAGACTGAATTCCCTAGCCTTGGAAGATGATTCTAGAACTAGGAATACTTACAATTTTAGAGCCCTGTGTGTCAGGAAAGATGGTCCATTTTAAATTTGGGACAACAGTCACACTGAGTTAGAATCCTTGTTCATCATACACAGTATTCCCATGCAAACGGATGATCCCAGGTGATATACTTAGGAGCAGTTGTGTTTCTTCCTAATTTCTTCCAATTTCCTCTTTTTCTGCCACCCTCAGTTTGTCATTTATCTGCTGATTTTGCTTTTGAGGTTTTTTAAAAAGTCTGTAGATATTTAAAAATTAAGGAGCTCTTAATAAAACATTTTTTGAGACTATTTTAAACTTATGGAAAAGTTGCAAAAATGGTACAAAGAATTCTCATATATCCTTCACCCAGAGACCCTACTCAAGATTTGCCAGTTGTCCTGGTAACATTCTCTATAGCAAAAGGGTCGAGGTCCGAATCATGTGTGCTTTTAGTGATCATCTCTCTCTCTAGTCTGCTTGAATCTCAATAGTACCTCAGTCTTCCTGTGACTTTTATGATATCCATATTTTTAAAGATTAGAAGCCAGTCATTTTGTAAAATATTATTCAATTTGGGTTTTTTCTAATGTTTCCTCAGGACTAGACCCAGGTTGTGTATTTTTGATTGGAGCATTAGAGAAGCAACCAGTCTGCATTCTTCATATTGTACCTATAGTGTGTCCTAGGACGTTGACTTGCCTAATTACTGGTGGTTATTAATTTTGATCACTTGGTGAAGATGGTGTCTGCCAGGTTTCTCCACTATAAATTTCCTTCCCCCACCCTTTTTCAATGCAATTAACAAGCATTTTGTGGACCAATACTTAAAGACCCTGTAAAACCCATTTCTCATTCCACTTCTACCCAGTAGTTTGAGAATGTATTGATATTTTTGCCTCAGTTATTACAGTTGTGGTTGCAGACTGTGATTTGTAGTTCCATAATTCTTTCTGTATTTGTTGACATTCTGCCATAAGGGAGACCTTTCTTTCCCCTCCACCTATTTTTTAATTTATAAGAGAGAACTCCTGGATTCCAGTTGTTCAGTGAGTCTTAATCCATTACTATCAATCTGATGCTCAAATTGTCCCAGACTTGACCAGTAGGAGGCCTTTCAAACGGGCTTCTGTGTCCTTTTGATATATTTCCTTCATGCTATGAGCACCTCCTTACTCACAAGACAAATATTCTGGGCTCATCCTGTTCTTTCCCTGCACCAGTCTGGGTATCAGCCATTTCTCCAAAGAGTTTCTTTTAGTGGAAAGTGATAAAAATTTAGTGGAGAGTGATATATTTTTTTTTTTTTTGTAGTTTTATGGTTTTATTAACACAAATACAATGTGCACATAAGCTATTTTCTTTGCTGCACAGCCTGGCATTGGGATTGGTAACTCTTGATTTCCAGTTGGGCTGTACTTTCTAAATGGATTTGGGGTTCTTGGAAGAGACATTGCTTACAATCTCTGCACAGTAAGATTTGTTGTACATCAGCAGCACTTCAGGTTCCTTGACGTTGTAGACTAGGAACTTTTGGAGGCCACTGGGCTGCATGTGCTTTGTTTTCTTGTTGCTCCTATGTTGGGGATCAAGAGCTGACTTTTGAATATTCTGCATGCCATATTGTCAGTGCCTCTGGGTTTCCATCAGTTGTGCTTAATTTTGACATATCGGTCTGACTGGTGCTAGATGAACTTCTTGGTTCTTAACGATCTTGGGCTTCGCCAGAGGACTGTGAGTGGCCACCTCTGCAGACAGTGCCAAGGAAAGAGTGGAGAGTGATTTTTAAAAATCCATATCTGAATAGTAGCTGTGCTCATTGTTACTGAGATGTAATGGTACCCAGTCCTCAGAATACCGAACTAGGAAATATGTGTGTATAATATATATATGTGCATTTGCATTTATTTCTATCTTCTATTAAAAATAATTTACACTGCTACCTTCAATTCCAATCAAACACCATACAGTTCATTCTAATTTTACACCTTCCCAGATTTGTACCTTCCTTATCCAGTAGTAAGAAATTGGACTTTACATTTGTTTACTCAATCTCTCTGAATGTAAGTGATCTTCTGGCCACTGTAGGGCCACCAGTTGCTTGGATGTCTCTCATCAGGCCCCAACCTCCACCCTGTTCAGAACCCCTCACCATAGAAGGAAGGTTTGATGGTAATCTTAAAACCTAGTTATAACTTAGGTTTCTTAGTAACTTTTCCTGCCTTGGTCATTCATAAATATTTCCATATCCTTTGGGGCTTAATTTATATTTCCCATTTCTACCACTTTCTTGGTGTAATGAGTTCCACAAGTCTAATCTTGACTTCGTAAAATAGTACTTCCTCATATTTCCTAAGTTTCCTTAAGTTTCTTGAATTTTAAAAGGTGGCCTTAAATTCTTAAATTTCAGTATTTGGTGAACACATTTCCAGTAGTTCAATTTCAGCCCCAAGCTCAACAACCACAGAATTTGTTCAACTCTTACCCATATGGTTCGTGGTTGTATACATTTTGGTCATGATCTCTTTGAATGTATAGGTCAAATCTTTATGGACAATATTGTCTTCCTTGCTTTTCAAAAAATTTCCTAGTTTCATTATATGATTTTTGCTGTCTGATTATCATTTTATATGATGTTCCAGCTGTATTGCATAGCTTTACATTGGGGGCAGAACCAATTTTTCTGTTTTCATGTTTTCCCTTGGGCCAACTGTTCCTTGTTGAGGGGAGCCTACAATGTGGAGGCCTGAATCGAATCAGGAGGAATAATTGTCCCACTGACAAGTAAGAGGTGAATCAGAGGATAAATGGCATTCTTGTCTTAGGGACAAAGGAGGCCAAATAGGGTTCCTGGTGAGAAAAGGAGACCTCTGAGCATTTACTATAAATGGAGCTGTGGCTCAGGTCATGAGCCTTTGGCTCAGGTCATGATCTCAGGCTCCTGGGATCGAGCCCTGCATTGGGCTCTCTGCTTAGCAGGGAGCCTGCTTCCCCCTCTCTCTCTGCCTGCCTCTCTGCCTACTTGTGATCTCTCTCTCTCTGTCAAATAAATAAATAAAATCTTAAAAAAAAAAAAAAAGGAACTGTGGGACCTGACACGGTTTTGAGGGGCTCTGGCTTCTAGGTTTAAAGACAAAAGTTAAGGCAGATGATAGCAGAATATGGAACTAATGTTTTGTGGGAATAAAGTATAGTAAATGTGAGGTCCTTTTCCTGGATCAAAGTCTATTTTCCAGAACCTTTCATTCTATATGCATATTTAAATAATTTCAAATAACACATTTGAGACATGTAAGCTATTCTTTTGGTCACTCACAGAAACCAGCTTTTTATAACCCCAGCTTTGATTATTTTTCCTGTCTCATTGGGCTGTCTCTTTACCTGAAGGATGTGGCAACCCCAGTTCTGGATACAGGTTCTTCTCCAGGACAGGCCTCATCATCCAGCAGCTGTGATGCTAACACTTGGCAGGACTTAGAATAAATTCTCCTCCAAGACTTGGGAATTGGTGGCTCAGTTAACACTGGGAAACAGTGTGGTATACCAGGAGGGGTCTGGACTTTGGGTTCAGAGTCCAGCCTCAAATTTCTATTCTGTCATTTACTAGGTGTACGTTTGTAAAAGTTTCTTAAATTAGAACTCCTTATCTGTGAAAGGGAGATAATATATACCTTACGTGATTTATTTGCAGAACCTGTATATAAAGCGTACCTTAAGTGTCTGACCCATAGATGCTCAGGAAGTAGTAGCTACCATTGTAATTCAGACTGCTGCAGGACTCCATATTCCTTCTTGAGTTGCCCTATGAAACATTCCTGGGATATTCTAGGAATGACCACCAGATGCTTATAACTCTGAGGAATAGCAAATTTTTTTTCCATTCCATGGGACTGGAGGTTTTGCACACAACATTTACTTATTCCCTATTCCACTGTCCTTTGGTATGGTGGAGTCCAGGCAGCCAACTGAGGTTTTGAATGAGAATCCATTTCCACCAATTATGCACACTTGTATGATATTTGGGCATTGCTTGTCTATTTTCTACTAGAAAGCAAGGTAGGAGACGTGCTGGCTCTTTCTGTAGCAGTGATCCTATCACTTGACCCCTAGTGAGGGTCAAGGGGTGACTGTAGTAATGAAGGCTGTGGGTTTGTACTGATGGCATGAACTGCAGAAGCATTCTAGTGCTTACACCCTAGTGTTGTGGGGGCAAGAGGCTGTTGTGGAAGTGGTAGAAGCTTCTTGATTCCACACCTTCTTCATTACAGCAGAGGAAGCAGCTCCTTTGGCAGGCAAATTTGGCAGTGTTGTTCCAGATGTCATTCTTGGAGTCAGCCTTGAGCCCACTCATCCAGCATTCTAATGATATTCCAAGGAGAACTTGCCTGTATCGAATCCCTTTTTCCTGAAGATAGCTAGAATGACTTTGTTTCCTTCAGTTGAACACTGCCAGAAGGAATTTCCACTCTCTAATTTTGGTCATATGCTCTGGCCTGTGGCTGCAGACCCTGGTCTGGTACCTTGTCTACCTCTTTTGAGACTTGCTTTCTGGGACTGGAGCCTCGATTCAAGCCTGTCCTGAAGCCATGAATACATATTCTGATTGCTGGTATCTACTGGCCTGCTAGAGTTCTCTAGCTTTTATTACTGCTTAAGTTCCCCCACTGGGTCCCACCTGTCTGAATGGACTGCCCAGTGGATATTGTTGCTTGGGGTATCCTGACTTGGTATAGCTTTTGAACTTCATGTCTGAATGCCCTAGTGCCTCCCTTAATAGCTACTCAGTTCTCTCAGCCCTTTACTCTGGTCTTGAGCTGAACCCACTCTCGTGGGCTATTCTCTGTGGCCATAAATGATCCACAGCACTATATACCATGGGCTTGATCACACACTCCATAGCACTTGCCCTTTACCCAGAAGAGTTTAGAGTCAGTCACCAATATGTTATCACTAGGTTCTCCTTTGAGATCACATACAGAAATAGCAAATTTTACAGACTAAATTTTGCAGAAATAGCAAAAGCTCTGTTTAGATGTTTCCAACTGGAGACGATTTAAACTTCCCCTGAGGTAGTTCTCTATTGTGAAGAAGTTGAAGGATGGTATTGTTTTTAAAATGCTTTTGATGAAGTCACCATATATTTTTACCTATACCATGATTGATAAGAGATGAATTTTTTGCATCTTCAAGAGGATAGGAATAGTTTTTATATGGGTTGAATTATAATACTATTTGTCAGCATAGTAAGTAGGTTAAATAGTGATATAGGAATTTTCTTATAACCAATGAGTATTTTATAACAGATAAGTAAATAGAAAGTTTCTGTTAAGTTACATAAAACTGTTATAACTAGAATTCATAGAATTTTTAGTAAGTACTCCACTGTACAATAAGATATAAAAACAAATTAAATTTGAAATAAGACCTTTGCTCCCTAGCTAAAATGTGTATCTGAGAGACTGAATATACACATGGATAATGGTCAGACTATATATACAAATAGAACTTTGACCCAGCAACCTGCCTAGGAAACCACCCCCCCCCCTTTTTTTAATAAGCAGCCAGGAAGCCAGCGTGTTATCAATCAGATTTGGAGGAAGTCAGACAGTTATTTTTAGTAATAATCCAGGAATCCAAACAATAACCTCTAACAGTTGGCCTCAAATGATCAGGACTTGATTAATAACTGACCATTTCCCTCATTTTTGCTGCTGCTTCCAACTAAGGACTGATGGGAGAAAGTCAAATGTGTCCCCTCACCAGTCACGAAGGATACTGCACTTCTAGTTGGCCCACCTCTAGATTCTTCATGCCAGCCACCTCCAAGCAGGGCATACCTAAAGTCTTCCCTTTTTTTCCATTATGAAATGTCCCTTTTCCTCTCCCTGTCTTTGAGTCTTTGACACTGTAGGTATGGTGACTGACTCTTCATGTAGCAAGCTCTGAAAAAACTTTTGCTTGTTTTCATTTGGTTGGTCTTGCTTTATTTCCATATATCCATAGTATCTATAGGGAATCTTGTCTTGTAAAGATGTTTGTTTTTTCCCTGTTGCCTATGAGTATGCTGGTATTAAAGTCCTAAGTCAATTTAAAGTTTCTCAATCTGTCAGCTTTTCTGTTAATTTCAAATCTGAGGAGATAGATTTCTCTTTAATGCAGAATTTGAAAATTTGGTTTATAATTTAAAATTCAACACACTCTATCTGTAGTGAAATAGTTTTCTACAATTCTAGACTGCATTATAACCAAAAATTTAACAATCTTTGGTATAAAATTGAACCCATTTTGAATATTAACTACAATACATCCATTAATTTAGTTTTATGTGCATGCTCATGTTTCTCTTGAGAAATGCAAATGATTATCCAGAAACTGCATTGTATCATTTTTCCTTAAGTTTTTCAGTCTTCCTTTCTTTGATTCAGCAACCTTTTCTCATTATTAATATTCTCATCTTATTATAGTCTTTCTCATTTTATTCTCCTTCCCTCACATTACAGTAAGTCTTTGTTTCTCAAAGTGTGGTTCTTAAGCCACCTGGGTCATCCAAAAAGGTTATTAAAATGCATATTCTTGGGACTCATTTCAGATCTATTGAAGCAGACTTTGGAGTGAGTTCCAGGAATTTGCATCTCAGACGTGTTCCTCAGATGATTTCTATATATAACATTCATTTTAATCTGTCTTTCTATCTATGTATTTATGTATCTGTGTATCTGTTTGACTGTACACAGACTCAAATTTAGGAACCGTTGGTCTATATGCCAGGTACTTGATAGACATTATAATTTGTGACCATTTTATTTATTTATTTATTATTTAAATTTTATTAACATATAATGTATTATTTGCTTCAGCGGTACAGGTCTGTGAATCATCAGTCTTACACAATTCACAGCACTCACCACAGCACATACCCTCCCCAGCATCCATTACCCAGCCACCCTATCCCTCCCCCACCACCCCCCAACAACCTTCAGTTTGTTTCCTGAGATTAAGAGTCTCTTATGGTTTGTCTCCCTCCCTGGTCTTGTATTGTTTCATTTTTTTCCCCTCTTCCCCCCACAGCCCCCCACCCTGCCTCTCAAAATCCTCATATCAGAGAGATCATATAATTGTTTTCTCTGATTGACTTATTTCACTTACCCTCTAGTTCTATCTACATCATTGCAAATGGCAACATTTCATTCTTGTTGATGGCTGAGTAATATTCCATTGTATATATACACCACATCTTCTATATCCATTCATCTGTTGATGGACATCTAGATTCTTTCCATAATTTGGCTATTGTGAACATTGCTGCTAGAAACATTCGGGTACACATGCCCCTTCAGATCACTACCTTTGTATCTTTGGGGTAAATTCCCAGTAGTGCGATTGCTGGGTTGTAGGGTAGCTCTATTTTCAACTTTTTGAGGAACCTCCGTACTGTTTTCCAGAGTGGCTGCACCAGCTTGCATTCCCACCAACAGTGTAGGAGGGTTCCCTTTCTCCTCATCCTCGCCAAAACCTGTCATTTCCTGACTGGTTAATTTTAGCCATTCTGACTGGTGTGAGGTGGTATCTCACTGTGGTTTTGATTTGTATTTCCCTGATGCCCAGTGATGTTGAGCTCTTGTTCATGTGTCTGTTGGCCATTTGGATGTCCTCTTTACCAAAATGTCTGTTCATGTCTTCTGCTCATTTCTTGACTGGATTATTTGCTCTTTGGGTGTTGAGTTTGGTAAGTTCTTTATAGATTTTGGATACTAGCCCTTTATCCAATATGTCATTTGTGAATATCTTCTCCCACTTTGTCAGTTGTCTTTTGGTTTTGTTGACTGTTTCCTTTGCTGTGCAAAAGCTTTTGATCTTGATGAAGTCCCCATAGTTCATTTTTTCCCTTGTTTCCCTTGCCTTTGGTGATGTTTCTAGGAAGAAGTTGCTGTGGCTGAGGTTGAAGAGGTTGCTTCCTGTGTTCTCCTCAAGGATTTTGATGGATTCCTGTCTCACATTGAGGTCTTTCATCCATTTTGAGTCTAGTTTTGTGTATGGTGTAAGAAAATGGTCCAGTTTCATTCATCTGCATATGGCTGT
>JAPYYM010000809.1:0-14248 GCA_028534135.1 Potos flavus
GGCTCCCGCAGGCGAGGCTCCGGGTCGTTAGTGGGGCCGTTAGGGGCCGCCCGCGGGTCCGAGAGGGGCGCCGGAGGGCCGGGCGGCGGGGAGAGGGGCTCCCCGGGGCTCCCCGCCCGCCCCACTCTGCTGCAACTGTCCGTCGCTGCGTCCCCGCCGCCTACTGGAGTCCGCGCTCCCGCGAGCCGTGTCGAGGGTCCCACGTTCGTCTTCCGTGTCCCTGCGACCAGGTCGTCCCCGCTCCAGGGGCGTTGTGGCGCCTCGGCTCGCGGGGGGGGGGGGGGCTCCGTTCGCCCCCGCGGTGGCCAGCCCTCCGCCATCTGTCCGGATCCCGCACCTGGAGGCTCTCCCTGCTCTCCACGCCTTGGGGCCCTGGCTGGCTCTCCCCCCACCCTTGACCCCGAGCCGTGTCTGCTTGCGCCCCCGCTTCCCACCGCACTCTCCGTGGGGACGTCCACCGCCTTAGCCCGATGTTCATCCACGGGCGGGGCGGCCACTGGGACCTCGGTCTCCCGTTAAGATGCAGGCGCTGGTGCCATGAGCTCACTGGGTTTGAGAAGGAAGCGAGGGGTCGGTGTTTGTCCCCTAGGCTTTCTGGAGACCAGAAGGGCGCTGGGGAAAGAGCCCAGGCAGGGCCGGAAGCTTGAAGCGATAACCAACAAACTTGCTTAGGAGTGCCCGGGGGGGGGGGCCTCCGTGGACTGAGCCCACTGCTGGTTTTGCCTCGGGTCATGATCTGGCTGTGGTAGCACATGTACGTACGGTAAATGCGCTCCTGTCCTTGTGGGGTGAAGGAAAAAAGACTTCTACCGAATGTGAGCTTGAGGAGAGACTAACCTTGATTTTTTTTTTTTTTTTTAGCTGTTTGCCCAATGTGTGTGGTGTAATGAGAGGTTGTCTCTATAAATTGCCGAAGAGGAAGATTGCTCTTCTACGGAGAAGTTTAAAGTTGCTGATTGTGGAAATGTTAGGTGTGCCCAACTTTGAACATGAGAGGAAGTGAGCTTTTGAGCAAAGAAGAGAGATTAATGGATGACGGTTCAACCCCTAAAACTGTGTACCTTAGTCTGTGTGCCCTGGAAGGATGCCTACACGTCATTCCGTTCTGCAATGACCACACTCCTTGGAGCTCTAGAACCAGTTCAGAGTAACAAGTTCTGGGGTAAATTGGTTTTGGCAGCTATATTAGGGAGTGGTAAATGCAGTTTATACCGGTTTTGGTGTCCTTAAAGTTTAAGCTTTTTGAAAAAGATGTATTTAATTTTTAAAGGACTCAAGGATGTTCAGATCCTATGTGAGCTAGAAATAATGATGGATAAATTGGAAAGAGGAATCACCCCGTGAATGGAGAGTTCAGGCTTTTTAATGGGTTTCAAGGATTTGAAGGCAGAAAAATTTTGGGTTTCAAAATTGTTGGAAGTGCATTGGTGGAATGCTTTTTAAGGCACATTAAGTTCTGGAGTCTCTCCAGACCACTCCTGACAAGGTTCAGTGATTTACCCAGAAAGACTGCATAAAACCCAAAGGCGCAATTTTTAAAAAAATTATTGAATTGACATGAAAGCTGGGGGTCTGATTGATACATGTGAACTTTGCACTTTGCCTGGCACTTGGAAAGCTTGCAGGGCTTTGTGTGTGAGCTCTGTGTTTTGGGCCTAGCTTTAGTCTCCCCAGCTGACAGAGAGGGCCGTCATCTCCACCCACCCATCAGTCACATTATGAGCACATAGTGAAGGTGGATCAAGGAGTTAAGCAAAAGGCATGCGAGACGGCAGAATGTGCGCCGGGGCTCAGAGGTTAGCTCGCAGGACTTTAATGGCAAATTAAACCTTTCTTGGGGAGGTTGGGAGAATTTAATTGAAGTTTAAATTGGTTTGTTTAAATTGGTTTATTCTTATGGTTTATTCTTACTTCCTTATTTGTGCATAGCAAACTTGTCCCTTATAATTGAATGCATTTTCTTATTGGCTATGTTCGTGTAAGCAGTAGTTGCTGAAAGTAGACCATTTACTTGCCCCTTTTGGGAATGATTTAGAAACGATGGTTTTAATTACTCTAATCTTGAAGAGTATCATGGCTTTCGTATTGTCAACATCACAAATAACTGAAAAGAGTTATTGGTTTCCTTATTTTTTATTGCACTGGCAAAGTTCGAGCACACTTCGTCTTCTTCAGCACTCACAGCAACTGCAATGGGCCAATGTTTATGGGCCGGCGGGGTTACAGGCGGCGGAGTGAGTTGTTAGGAGAAATGCATAATTCAACCACAGGAGAGACCACTACACACCTTTTTTTAAAACGACTAATACCAAAGACTTAAATGTGACGAGGACGACAGAATTAGAGGGACCATCAGCACGTTAGAGACTCGGGCAGTGCCAGGTGTAGCAAGAGGACTTGTGTGTTCACAGTAAGCGTAGCTGGGGACGACAGCCCCACAACACAAACCGGGAAAGGATGAACGAAATAAGTGTATCATTTTAGCAGTTAAAAAAAAAAAAAAGTGCCACTATTCAATGCTGTCCTGTACCCTTGAGCAGTAACCACATTGATTCCAATGATGTAAAATTCCAGAGAACATAAATAATATTTGCCAGACAGCTTAGAAGATGAAAATACTGGGGCACCTGGGTGGCTCAAGTCATGATTCCAGGGTCCTCGGATCAAAGCCCGTGTTGGGAATCCTGCTTCTCCCTCTCCCATTCCCCCTACTTGCATTTCCTCTCTGTCAAATGAAAATACTTATGTTCAAATATACTAGATGCCAGCTGTTGCATTTTTGTTTAGTGCATACCCATCATAACCTACCTTACAAAGTATATTTTAAGTATACCGCAGGGTAAGTAAAAATGCTGAACCTCTCTTTGTGAAAAGTAGGAATGTGCAGCCAAGCTGTGTACTAGCTGGCAAGAGACTCCACTGGAGTTCACCTAGATGGGTCCAAGGAAAGTGTGAGCTAAGTATCCGCTGGTCACAAAAATCACATACACACTGCCTTTCAGAGATCTGGACTGCTAGTTCTGTTTTTCAACTCTCCCTTCCCTCCCCCCTCTCTTTAACTGGAGAGCAAGGTACCTTGGCCAGCGGAGCAGTTAGCTAGGAAGGGCCTCAGAATTTCTGAAAGAACCTTACTATTAAACCAGCCATGATCCGGGGGAGGTTTGTGTAGACATCAGAGCCCCTCCAGTTTGCTGGGTTTGTCCTGAATGGGGTTCCTACCTGCTAGGTGATGCCTGGAGTCAGGGAGGTCAGCTCTGTGTTGGGACCTGGGAACACGTGACCTGCACTGTGAAAGAGAGAGGGTGATCCAAAAAATACGTAATTTTTACAACTGTCCTCGCAAGGAGACCTCCAGACCCCACAGAAAACCCCAACATCTGGATTATAAGATTAGTCACTTATCCTAGGAGGCTTGGGGGCCAAAATGTAAATTAGGCAAAAACCAGAGAGACCGCTATTCAGTGCCATGACACCATCTACCTGCAGTGACAGGTGCGGAAGTAGTCGCTGCCGATGGCGCGGTGGGGTCAGGCTTCCCTAAACGCCCCGGCTCATTCCCTGCCCTCTCCACCTGCACTGCAAGGCCTTCCTCCGGGGCGAACCTTCTGGTGCCGGGTGAGGTTAGACCTGCGGCTGAAGGCTTTGCCGCAGCCCGTGCACTTGTAAGGTCTGGCTGGGCTGTGAGGCGCGTGGTGGTCAACCAGAGCAGACCCGTGGCTGAAGGCTTTGCCAGAGCTGCTGCACTCGGGAGGGCTTTCTGTGGTGTGAACCTTCCGGTGCTGAGTGAGTTGTGTGCTCTGGCTAAAGAATTCTCCACACTCGCTGCACTCATAGGGTTTCTCTCCAGTATGAACTCTCTGGTGTTGAGTGAGACCAAAGCTTTGGCTGAAGAGTTTTCCACATTCGTTGCACTTGTAAGGCCTTACTCCCGTGTGAACTCTCTGGTGCTTGATGAGGGTGGAGCTTTGGCTAAAGAGTTTCCCACATTCACTACATTCATAAGGCTTTTCACCAGTGTGAATTCTCTGGTGTTTAATGAGGCTGGGACTTTGGTTAAAGAATTTCCCACACTCACTGCACTCATAAGGCCTTGTTCCGGTGTGTACCCTCCGGTGTTTAATCAGGTTGGAGTTGGAGGTGAAGAATTTTCCACACTCACCGCATTTATAAGGCCGTGCCCCGGTGTGAATTCTGTGATGTTCACTAAGGCTGGAGCTTTGGCTGAAGAACTTCCCGCAGTGGCCGCACTCATAAGGCCGTTCTCCAGTGTGAATCCTCTGGTGACGAACCAGTGTGGGTTTGTTACCGAAGGCCTTACCGCAGTCGCTGCACTCGTAAGGCCGTTCTCCAGTGTGGACTCTGCGGTGCTGGACAAGTATGTGTTTGTAGCTGAAGGTTTTCCCACACTCGGCGCACTCGTAAGGCCTTTCTCCCGTGTGCACTCTCTGGTGCTGAGCAAGTCTGTATTTGCGACAGAAAGCCTTCCCGCACTCACCGCACTTATAGTGCTTCTGGCCCTTGGGAGAAGGCTCTGCGCAGCGGGTGGCCGTAGCTGGTGTCCCCGGGCCGTGAAAGGGCTGGCGCTGGAGAAGGCCGGAGCTAGCGGGGAAGGGCTTCCCCGACGTGTGGGGGACACAGCCCTGCACGTTGCTTCGCGGGGGTTTCTCACCACGGTGCTGACTCTGATGCGGGGGAACCTTCCCCTGCGTCTCACACGATTTCTGGCCGGGGTTTGCTCCCAGGCTCTTGGCTGGCTGCAAATCACCTTCCGAGTCCAGGCCACAGTCCTGGGCATAATTTAGCTGGGACCCTCCTTCAGACACCTGCTCAGAAGGTGCCGCCGCAGCTCCCCGCCCAGCACCTGCGAGCAGAGAACAGTGAGCTCTGGGAGGAGGAGGCCGACCCACCCCAAATGTGTCTGACATTCGAAGGATGACACCACGGGGGCAGGGAGGGGGTAGTCTGAAGGAGGGGGCTGCGTCACACAGAAGGGGGAGCCTCAGTGTGCCACAGATGGGGGTCCAGCACAGGGAGGAGGGGCTGGGTCCACAGCTGTGGAAATGTGTCCTTGCCAGGGCCTTGGCTAGACCAGTTTCCAGTATTCTCTGAAGGGTACGGGTGCATCCAGTCTGCAGGACACATGAAGTGTAGGCCGGTGCTGGCGAGCACAGCAGGAGCAGCAATCATCAGTGCAGACCCCAATGAAGGGTGGAAGACGGGAGGGATCTACTCCTCGGTCTCTTCTGAGAGGCAGGATGTTGAGAAAGGGAGGAGCCTCTGACCTTGGCACCAAACAGTGTTGAGCCCGGGGCATGACATGTTCCTGAGAGGATTCCCAGCTACAGATCACATCCTCCCCCAGCTGGACTCATGTCCACTTTGTCATGTGTGCGGTGTTCTCCCAGCTCCAGATGGACAGCATGGGATCTAGAAGATGCAGGCCTTTAAGGGAAAGACAGGACAGCTAAGTGGGCAGCACTGGTCCAAGGCGACTAACCCCAAAACCACCTCGGGAAACAAAAATATCCTGGAAGCCCTTCCTGAAAGAGCTTCAGAACAGGCGGTGTTGGAGCACGCTGTGAAAGGAGGCGCAGCGTATATGCCCCAGCCTCAGGCCGCCGGGGTTGGTGCGAGGGGCCTTACCCAGTGAGGCAACAAGTGCAAAGACCTCCAGCATCACATCGCGGTACAAGTGTCTCTGAGCCTCATTCAGAAACCTCCACTCCTCCTGGGAAAAGTACACAGCCACGTCCTCAAAGGTCACAGAGCCCTGTGATGAGGGGGGACAGTTATGTTCATAAGCAGTCTCTCTCGGCAGGACCCCAGCCCACATTCACTCCCTTCCCTGCTCGTTATCTGCCCTAGCTCTCCGGCATCAACAAAGGGGCAGGGGGTCAGATGCCTTCTGAGCTCTGGGCCTGAGATGCATGGACCCCCATCTCCTTCCTGCAAGACATCCGAGAGTCCCCAGGATCTTGCTCCCAGACATAACCATGCTGGGCCTCGCATTTTCTCAAACTCCTGCTCATCGGATCATACCTCTATCATACATCTGATCCCCCACCACTACTTGGCCCATAAAACCGACTCTGGTCAGTGCGCAGCATCTAGGAAGTGCCTGCCACGTGCAGTAATAGACCCCAACCTCCAATGGGCTCCGGCCCTGGGCAGAAGGGGCTCCTCCACCTGACCTTGTTCCTGGCTTAGACCACGTGCAGATCTCAATACCCTTGGTCACACTCCGCCTCTGTGTTTATTGCATTTTGTCTCTTTACCACCTTGCCAGGTATAATCTATGTCCTAGTAACACACCTTATGGGAGCTAATCTTATGACCTCCTGACAGAACCACAAAAACCTGGTTGGGTGAGCGCACAGAAGGATGATTAAGTACCAGCGTGACTACCAACTCTCCTCCATTATTGCTCTGCTCTCTCTCACACACCCATGAAAATCTGGCTACCTGTTGGACTTTCCCCTCCCCCACCTCCCTCTACATCTCTGATCACAACTATTGTGTCTGGTCCATCTTTGTGCCATCTAGCCTCCGCAGCTCTCCCCCCTTGTCCCCCAATGGCAACGCCGCTATAACCTGAACATGCCGCCTCCCGTATCAGATCCAGAGTTCTAGCTGGGGATACACACCAGATGCCACAGTGTGGATGTCTTGAGGACTGCATGACCAGCTGTCCATCTGTCCCCTATGCTTGGGAGTCTCTGAAACATCTGAGACTCAACATGGCCAAAACCTAACTCTTTGATATTCTCATCAAAAGGTATTCCTACAAAAACATGGGAGTCGTCTGTAACCTGGTCAGCCCTACTTTAAAAACAAATCCAGGGGTACCCGGGTGACTCAGCCAGTTAGGCATCTGCCTTCAGCACAGGTCATGATCCACGAGTCCTGGCATCAGGCTCCCTGCTCGACGGGGAGTCTACTTCTCCCTTTGACTCTCACAAATAAGTATTATTTATTTGAGAGAGAGAGAGCACAAGCAAGGGGTGTGGGAGAGGGGGAACCAGGCTTCCTGCTGAGCAGAGAGCCCAATGTGGGGCTCAATCCCAGGACCCTGGGATCATGACCTGAGCCAAAGGCACACACTTAACTGAGCCACCCAGGTGCCCCACAAAAAAATCTTTAAACAAATCCAGGGGTGCGTGGGTGGCTTAGTTGGTTAGGCACCAGCCTTCAACTCGGGTCATGATCTCAGGGTCCTGGGATCAGGCTCCCTGCTCAGCAGGGGAGTCTACTCCCCTTCCCCCTGCTTGTGTGTTTTCTTGCTCTCTCTCAAATACATAAATCTTAAAACAAGAACAAAAACCCCAAAAGACAAATCCAGAAGCCAAAAATTTTTCTAGCTCCACATCTACCACTTTAGCCCAGCTACCAATACTGATCTAGACCACTGTACCAGTCTTATTAATGATCTCCTCGCCTCCCTTTTTCCCCAGTCTGTGGTGTATTCACTCACCAAGGGCATCTTCTGAAGACCCGAGCCAAATTCGGTTTTCTCCTCGGCTCCACAATCGTGTGGCTGCTACCATCACTCTCAGAACAGAACCCTGACTCGGCCCCCTGCCGTCTGTTCGCAGCAGACATAACAGAGACTTAAGAGACCTAGAACGCTCCCCTCAATACTGATGCCTAAGACAACCTTTCACATCTCACCCCGCTGCTTGCCAAGAGTGGGAATCTCCATATAACCTCTGAGCTGGGCAGGCAGAGTGGCAGCAAGAGTTCCGGGACACCTGACACTCACCGGTGCAGGGTCCATAAATGCTTCTGCTGAAAGCAGAACCTGCAGGGAGAGCAGGGCCATGTTAGTTCAATTCCCATCAGGGATACAGACAAAGTGAAACACTTAATAATTTCACATAAAGATGAAAGCTGAAGGGGATAAAGAAAGCATTCATACCAGAAAGTAGAACGTGTTATGGAGTTACGCCAAAAGTAGGTGTGCATTCATTCAGGAATGTCCTTCCAGAAGTGGACAAAGGGAGTACAGAGCCTGTCAGGGTTGTGTTTGAGTAACATCCCTCAGGCCAATGAGCGACAAGAATATGGGATAAATTATGTCCAAATTTATGTGTTCATGTGCTTCTGACCCTTCTATTTTATTCCTTATGATTCTGATTCTTCTTGTGCCAAAAATACATTCTTCTCTTCTATACCTTGTAGTTGGCCCTAATAGCTGCTTAGATATGACTCCTTAAACTTCTTTTTCAAGTTTTTCAATAAATGTTCAGAAAGATATTGCAAATATATTCTCCCCTGGGATAGAGAACTAAACCAAACTCCTAGTTACTTGATTATGCCTTCAAAGCGAATCTCTGCTAAAGAGGTTGTCGCGGGGGCTCCAGTAAAGGTGCTCTGGCCTTCTGCAGCTCAAGCCAACTGCATTTCTGACTGTTTCAACTTAAGAGAAAGGAAAGGAAACAAGCTAGGACCTAGCCTTTGCTCCATCCTCATTATATAAAATTACTTACTTTGAGGCATTACTTTCTATCCTTACAATGATTAAATTTCTGCCTATTTTAGCAAAATATCTTAATTGAAATATCCTATCATTTTCTCTTGCAGTGCTACCGGAAGATGATGATGAAAGAGTATAACCACTTAAAAAGCAAAAATCTTGGCGGGTGTAGAGTATAAAAGTTTATGGTAATGTTAAGTGTGTGTTTACAAAAATAGAAATAGTAACATTACACACAGATTGATCAGAAGGTAAAAACGTTAAAGTACAATAATTTTAATAAATCTAAACCACAACTTAAGAAAACCGTATCATTAGACAAAAAGAATCTCAAAAACAAAATATACACAAAGGGTTAGATTGATGAGAAAGAAAGAACAACTTGACAATATTCATAAGAAAGAGTACCCCAAACAACGTGGAGAAAAGATTTCATAACAAACTGGAGCCAGAAAACCGGAACCCAACACTACAAGATTCACAGCAACCAAACCCAAAACCTTTATGTTATGCATGTTATTAAAGGATGCCAGGGAGCACTTGGGTGGCTCAGGCCGTTAAGCATCTGACTCTTGGTTTCAGCTCGGGTCACGATCTCAGGGTTGTGAGATCAAGTACCAGGTGAGGCTGCTTGGGATTCTCCCCCTCCCCTTCCCCCTGCTTCATGCTCTCTAAAATAAGTAAGTAAATAAGTAAATAAATCTTTTTAACAAAGGATGCGAAGATTGGAGGAAATATTCAAATAAGAAAAAATAAGACATCGAGGGAACAGAGCAGGAACAACCTGTATTTCATCATAAAAATGCATGCTGGGTGTTACTGCGATACAAAAGGACCACAAATTTTTGCTAAAATACCTGAGTGTCCCAAGTATTTTAGAACTTTAGAAGTTCTTTCTAAAGTAACAAGATTACATAAGTAAGAATAAACATTAAACATCACTTTAGCACGCAAGAGTAATTGTTCCAAAAGAGATAACATAAAGCTGTTCTGGCAAAACAAAACAAAACAAAAACAAAAAAACCACAGCAACCCTGGCACAGAAATCAGGTTGAAAAAACTAGAGCTCATAAAGTGGGGCGCCCATGAGTCTTAATGCTTCAGCGGTGGTACGAAGCATTAAAATAGCAGCTTATAAAGTGCTCTGTGAGGCAAAAAATATTTAGCCCTCCACTTTATTTATTTATTTTAAAAAATATTTTATTTATTTATTTGACAGAGAGATCACAAGCAGGCAGAGAGGCAGGGAGAGAGAGAGGGGGAAGCAGGCTCCCCGCTGAGCAGAGAGCCCAATGCGGGGCTTGATCCCAGGACCCTGAGATCATGACCTGAGCCGAAGGCAGAGGCTTTAACCCACTGAGCCACCCAGGCACCCCTAGCCCTCCACTTTAAATGATGCACACAAAAAAGTAATTCCGACTGGACAGGCTTACATGGAAAGACAAAAATTACATCTCTTATGAGTTAATAAAGGAACAGATCTCTCAAACCAAAGCATCGCAGTAAGGAATCCCACTACATTACAATGAAGGGCTCACTGTCTTAAAACTGATATGACAAGCCACGCAGTTGAGCAAAAATTACACAAATTCTTGAACCCTCCATACCTGTTAAAATTATCTAAAATTTTAATATCTAATAAATTGAAATCTTGTGCATGTAAACAAGAATTCCAGCAGGCACTTTTTAAAAATGCAAATGTAATGGTAATCATTCAAGCCAAACTTCGTAAGGCTGACCTCGCAAGCCTGATACTGCCCAGTGCTAGTAGAACTATAGAAATTAGTAAATACTGTAAGCTGCTACGGGTATATAGATCGGTAACATTTTGAAAACCAGTTTCGCGTTATAAATTTACACCTTTGACAACTTGTGGAAATCTATCCCTAATATAGAGATGCTAGACAACTGTGTGCTTGTACAGCCCAGAACATGTGGCTAGAGTAGCAATGTTTATACATGCAGAAGGCCATGGCCAACAATCTATAAAGACATTTTATTCATGTATTCATACCACAGAGCACTGCACAGAAAAACAGAGATGTGAAAAGCCAAAGTCACAACATACTATTGTCATGTGACTGTGATGTCAGTCCTTTCAAGGAGTGTTCCAAGACACATGGAAACTAATACATTATCAAGACAATAACATGCTTACTTGAAACATGAGACAACAGCTTAACTTTGGAGGCTGGGAGAAGTGTTGCAGAAAGACTGACGCCGCCGGCTCCTGGGGTCCTATTTATAGCCCATCCACTCGGCCAGTGCGAGCGTGAACTGCAGCGGGGCCGGCCGGCCGGCAGGGGGCGCTCTCAGGCCTCGCACACGTTTTCATTCGCAAACTCCTCCGAAAACAGGTGGAGACCCCGAGCGACTCCTGCACCAGCTGCGACAGCCCAGCCAATGAGAAGCCACCACGAGCTGTTTAAACGGCCTTTCTCCGCTCGCCTGGACTGCAACCCGCTCGCTCTTCCCCAATCAAGCCCGGACGGATCCACGTGTGCTGCTGAAATCGCTGGCTTTTTTTTTTTTTTTTTAAGGTTAACAGCAACAATTACACGAATTAATTTCCCAGCTGGCTACTTAACTGCGCATGTACATTCTGTGCAAGTCCCTTCATGCACGTCTTCAAAACCTGGAAGACCAAGGTAAACACGGCCGTCCCAAGAACAAAAACACGAAACCGTAACGCGGAGTACGAGTCGGGCGAGGGCCCGGAGCGACGCAGCACTTACCGGGACTGGAATCGCCCCGGCGACAGCTATGTCGAACCTCGGAGCCGCGGGCGCAGCGCGTCTCTCCTCCCGTTACCTCAGGCCCGCCCAGCAAGCCAAAGCTCCCGACCGCTGACAGAACAAGTCGGCAAGACGTCGCTGGGGGGGAGGGGCAATGCCGGAAGGCCCGCCCAGATGCCGTCGTTCGGGCGGAAGTGCCTCTCCTTGAGCCCTCATTGGCCCAGTAGAGGAGACGCACGGCGCACTGCCTTCCGGGTAATGTAGTTCTGATGGAGCCAGGGGGGGTCCTCAAGGGTCTCCATTCCTGACCTCAGGTAATTGTCCGGCCACAAAGAAGGGCGCTGGGTAGGGATGCCTGCAGGCTTTGAGTAAGGGGCGGGGCTCCAGCTTCTTGGGTCACACCCAGATTTCCATGGAAATTGTCTGTGCTGATCACAGAAATGGACTGATTTCAAATGTTCCCCAAAACTACAGATGGTCACTCAGATACACAGTGCATGCACCCATAGCTGGGATCTAAAATACTGTCCTACTGCTTTTCAAGTACATGTTAGACTAACTTCACAATCAATTGTAGGAGTTTTTCTGTTAGAACAAGGTAGAGGGGCTCAGTCCGTTAAGCATCTGACTTGTATCTCCGGGTCCTGGGATCGGCCTGCCTGACTCCCAGCTCAATGGGATAGTCGGCTTGACCCTCTCCCCCTCCCCCCACTTGTGCTCACTCTCAAATAAATCTTAAAAAAAAAAAAAAAGCTGGTGATGATATGCAACCTTTACTCCATGAGATTCTAAGACCTATCTGAAAAGAGCGAGTGACTTACCGCATGGGGAAAGGGGGCTTATGAACACATACACAGAAAAGGATGAAGAGAAATGGACACCTCACACACAGCAGTAATGTAAAACGGTGCCAGCATTATGGAAAACAGTTCCTCCAAAAAATGACCATATTACCTTATGATTCAGCAATTCTACTTTTCGGAGATATATGCAAAAATAATTGGAAAGCAAGGTGCTAAAGAAATCTTCTTTGAAAGTACGGTGTTAGAGGATATATTGGTACACTCGTGCCCACAGTAGCAATTATTCACAAGAGCCAAAAGAGGTGGAAGCAGCTCATGGTCTATGAACAGATGAATAGATAGAATAAGTGAATAAAGAAAATGTGTCATACATATACAATGAAATACTATTCAACCTTAAAGCAGAGGGAAATGCAGACAGATTCACAAACAAGATACAGCATGGATGAACCCTGAGGAGGATACTATGCTATATGAACTAGAACAGTGCTTTCAAGGCATCGGGGGCAGGGGAAAATGTTGAGTTGGGTAATGGATTTAAGTTTAACAAGATGAAAAAGTTATAGATATCCATAGTACGAGATGAATGTACTTCACATTCCTGAACTGTACCCTTAAAAACAAGATGATAAATTTCATGTGTTAAGTATTTTACCAGAACTTTTTTAAAGATTTTATTTATATGCCAGAGAGAGACACAGAGAGAGGGAACACAAGCACCGGCAGTGGGAGAGGGAGAAGCAGGCTTCCTGCTGAACAGGGAGCCCGATGCAGGGCTCAATCCCAGGACCCCGGGATCATGACCTGAGCCGAAGGCAGACGCTTAACGACTGAGCCACCCAGGCACCCCTTTACTACAACTTTTAAAACAAAACTGTATATAGTTTTTTCCAGTGCTAATTTAGAACACACTTTCGGCTGAAATCTCTCCCCATCTGCTCTACTCATGAGTTCCAGTTCCTTCCCAGATGCTGAATAAGGTGGGAGGTGCTGAATGAGGTGGGAGTCTTGGCTAAAGAATTTCCCACATTCCCTGCATGCATGATGCCTTTAGCCAGTGTGAGTTCTCTGGTGCTTAATGAATGAGAGTGGTTTGCACCTGAGCGCTCCCCCACGTTAGCTGCACGCGTAAACTTTCCTCCGGCGTGCATCTTCCGGTGACCGACAAAGCCAGACTGTCTAACAAAGGCCTCGCGATCTGCCGGACTCGTGAAAGCTCGCCCTGCTGCATATTCTGCTGCTAAGTCCAGATTTTGTGTCCCCACATTTTCTGAGGCTGAAGGGGGTGGGACTTTCTGATGAAGGCCTTCCCACATTCACGACACAAAGAAGGCCTTTCTTTGTGACTTCTCTGCTGTTTAAGGAGCCGGGAGTTCTGTGTGAAAGACTTCCCGCATTCACTGCACTCTTTCTATGCTCTGAAGTTGTACCTACAGATTTTCCCACACTGGCTGCACCTAAACACTCTTTCTTCACTGGGGTTGCTAAAATGTTTACTGAGGGGACGCCTGGGTGGCTCAGTCGTTAAGCGGCTGCCTTTGGCTCAGGTCATGATCCCAGGGTCCTGGGATCGAGTCCCGCGTCCGGCTCCCCGCTCAGCAGAGCCTGCTTCTCCCTCTCACTCTGCCTGCTGCTCTCCCTGCTTGTACTTTCTCTCTGTCAAATGAATAAATGGAATCTAAAAAAAAAAAAAAAAGTCTTGATAAAATGTTTACTGAGGTTAGAATTGTACCTAAAAAACGTCCCACGTTTGCTACACTCTAAGGCCCTTCTATAGTGAGTTTCTGAGACTCTACAAGTGTGTCCTGGAGCTGAAGGCTTTCCCAGATCCACTGCATTCACAACCATTCTGTCCGCTTTCAAAGGCCTCTCCACTCAGTGACCCTGTGTGGCTGCAACCCAGTTTGAGTGGCTGGGAGGGGGGAGGGAGAAAGACTGTGAAGTCCTCTCTGCCCTCCCTCAATGCCAAGGTCTTCTCTGCCATATAAGCTACATGGTCCAAATGGAGGCCTCCCCTCGTTTTCCTGGAGGGGAAGTTTCTATTCTGCTTTTGGTGCTGCTGCAGGTCCCCCCCCCCACGCGTGCAGGCCTCGCTCAGGGCACGCTCCATCGTGCTCAGCCGAGCGCAAAAGGTCCTTCAAGAGCGAGCTACACGTCTCCCAGGGCTGGGACTTCGGGGTGGGCGGGCCTGGCTTCGGAGTCCTGACCTGGGACCCTCCTACAGAATCACCTTGCTC
>JAPYYM010000810.1:0-14244 GCA_028534135.1 Potos flavus
GGGAAGGAATGGATAATAAACTAAGAGGAGAAATGAGAAAAGGAATGGCTTGGTTGGAAAGTGAGGCAAATATGTCAAGGAGGTTTGATGTTCAGATGTACAAAATGTGAGATGTGTCCCTTTCATGATGAATTTTGTTAAAAGGCATTCTTATCTCTGTAACACAAAATCGGGATTGTGGACATTTATTTGTTTACTTTGTTTACTCATTCATTTACTTATTTAGAATTGCAACTTTTATTCTTTCATTTGGAATGGCAGTGTAAACTATGTCATCTAAAATTTCTCTGCTATTATCCACCCCAAACCAAAAAACTCTGGTTGTTGAGTGAGGCACTCTGAAGAAGGATTTCAGTTGGTTATTGCTACATAATAGCCACAAAAAATCTCAATGGCATTCTTATTTAGGTCACTTATGCCTCTTGTAGGGGTTGGCTGATCCAATCATGTTCCACTGGAGGTGATCATGAAAGGACAATATGATTTATGTGCTTTTCACCCTCTTTGAACTTGTGGATCCAACCAGAGCACATTCTCTTGGCAATAGCAGACACAAGAGAGTTGATCCAACCATCACAATTTTTTAAACCTCTACCTGTGTTATATATAATAACATCCACCGGCTAAAGCAAGTCACATGTCCATGACCAAGTTGAGAATCAATATGTAGAAAAAGGGGAGAAAAGAGAATCCACATTTTTGAGCAATAGTTTAAGCAATGACAAGCACACAATAGTAGTCAGGGAAAAGACTTCTAGATGAACCAATAATTTTAAAAAATTCTGTTGCTGACAATATTTACAATTCTAAGGAGAGTAAAATATAACAAAAAAAAAGAGAAACAGAATTAGAATAATTTTAGAATTGGGTAAATGCATAGAATTAAAAAATATCAATTATAGTTATTTCATTATAAGTAAGTCACTCTGGTCACACTTAAAGCTGGGAGGAACTTAGCTCCACTTTTCAGGAAAAGGAGTGGCAAAGAATTTTAGTGCATAGTTAAAAACTAGCAGAGTCAATAAAAATCACAATAAAGAAATTACACCATTTACCTGCAAAATTATCATATTTTAAATGTTGCTTTTCTGATGTTAGGAACTGTGTCTCTTTCTTTTCCATATTTGCCAATAATGTAAGTCTATTGGGAAAATGACTACTGTAATGTATATATTAATTTCCTTTTCTGAATTTCAGTTAAAGACAATAGTCCTCTGAATAGCTGCAGGTTGTCTTGGTTATTTACTTCAGTGATTAATTATAAATTGTCTCAAATTAATATGTTTAGGAAGGAAGCATTTTTAATTTGTTTTTAAGTGGTAGAGTGTTTAATCCATACAAACAAAAAAAAGTGCAATTTTTTTTTTTTTTTTAGGTTCATGTAGAGGCTGAAATATGTATTCTGTCTTACATTAATTGTTTACCTGACTGAGATGTGCCTGAAGGATCTGGCAGTCTTAAAAGCTTCTTTTTATTTCTCTTGCAGGGTCTCATGAATTTCCTTCTTTTAGCAATTCTCATCTTCTTTCAGGTCCTCTTTTGTTGTGTGTGGTTCTTAATCCCAACCAGTTTCATTTTCCATTTTCCAGGGCTAGTTTGGCTACAACTTTTCTGTATATAAAAGGAAAAAGAAATATGAAAGAAAATCCAAAACATAACTAATACTTACATTTTTAAATCTTAAAATTAATTAGGAAATTCAGAGTTGTAATCAATAGCCACTTAATTTTCTCTCTAATTAATTATTTGGTAAAGTAATCAAGACAGACACAATTACCTTAAGCAATTAAGAAGCAACTTTTCCCAGTTACAAAATAGATTACAATAAAAATAGAAAGTAAAATCCATATACTCCGTTAGCGGTTTATTTTTATGCATTTCAATGGAATTTATGTAATTTAAAGTGATGTTAAAAATAAGAGCATTGATTTTATGCAGAAAGAGAACCAATTAAGTGTAATACTTAATTTTTCCTGTTATAATTTGTGGAAGTAGTTAATCCATGGTTAAAAAGAAAATGTTAAAAAGAAAAAAAAATCAATTTTTTATTGAGTCTCCAAATTATTTGAGGAATCATATCTCCTATGCTCCTTCCACAGTGGTTTTTATACCTTAGCTTTTGTTTGACAAGCCATTGTATTCCTTCAGTATTTTCCTCAAACATTGATTCAATCTCTTCACATTATATGAACTGAGCTATGAAACACTTGTTTCTCTCAGACCCCCTTCTAGTCAATGTGCACCTATAACGAGGAAAGGGAATCAGCATTCTCCTTATTACCTGCTACCAAGCTGTCTTTCAAAAAATAGCCCCTCCCTTAGTCCCATAGTCCCCCTAGCCCACACCCCTCTAGTTCATGCTATAATTTGTTTTTCCTCCATGAAGTACGTAAGTAAAATAATTCATCATCTTTTCAAAACTGTCACTCCTTCAACTTCCTGAACTCAGTAGTCTATCTCTCCCCTATTTCTGCTGCCCAATTCTTAAATAAATTATTCTCAAACTATAGTTTATATTAATAACTTGATAAAAATAATTCAGAAGGTATAGGTTGGAACACAGATATGTCTCTTTTTTCTAAAGCATCCGAGGTGATGTTTCATGTGCATAGTACCTCTGTAAAGCACTTCTTGTCAAAGATCTCATGCTTTGAATCCTGTATCTATACCAATAAACTCCCACTCTCCTGTCATTCTTAGTTCCTCCTTCCACATAGTCTCTTTTAAACTTCACCATGATTTCAAGGCTTCTATCCATCCTCTGTTTCCTCTAATTCTTACCCTGTCTCCCACATGCATATTTTGGTTTCACTAACTCCCATGGACCTGCTAGCTGCTTGCCTGAACACACCTGGGTCATCACCAAATGATGACTATAGTGGTATCTTAGAAACTTTTACTTGCCAGAATTTTTCTCTTGGTTTTTTTTTTCCTTGCCTAGCTACACTTTTGAGTTATTATCTTGTCTTTTATGGAAAAAAATATTTTTTTTCCTCATTGTGGTATTGTAAATTTTCATAATAAAATGTGAAAAAGATATATCATAACACAATATTTTGAAAAATTGTTTATTTTGGTAACACATTTTTTAAAGATTCATTTATTTGTTTATTTTAGAGAGAGAAAAGAGAGGTAAAGTGTGGGAGGAGCAGAGGGAGAGAGAGAAAATCCTCAAACCGACTCCCCACTGAGTGCAGAGCCTGACATGGCGCTCCATCCCAGGACCCCAAGATCATGACCTGAGCTAAAAGCAAGAGTTGGACACTTAACTGACTGAGCCACCCAGGTGTCCCAATCTCAGTAATAATTTTATTACTAATTTTCTTTAAACATTTTTGTTTCCTGTCAGGATTTAGCAGGCCCTCACTAGTCACTAGAACTGCTGGTTCCTTGATCTTGGACTTCCCAGCCTCCAGAACTATGAGAAACAAATATTTGTTATTTAAGCCACCCAGTCTATGTTTTTGTTGTTGTTGTTATAGCAGCCCAAGCTGACTAAGACACTTACAGACTGTTGATGTGCAATTTTGGTAACATGCATAAGATCTTAAAAATCTACATCCACATTCACCCAGTAGTTGAGTATCTGAGTGTTTATCCTACCAATCAGTGATAGGTGGAGTCATACAACTCAGATGACTGCGTGCACTAAGCAATTGTGTTATACATCTTCATTTGGTCCACTGAAGCTACATAGCAATCTTTTCATGCATCTTTGCATACTTTTGGATTCATGGCCTAAGCAATTTTCAAACTTTTTGCTTTCCTCCAACCTGTAGTCCTAATCACGTTTCCTCATTCTCCTTTCAACTTTACCATGAAAATCGAGTCAAACCAATGTACCCTGTGATACACTCTCAAAAATCTCTTAAACTTCTGCCTCTATCTTTGGAAATTTGCTATTTCTATCCCATATTGACCATTCTGGGAACTTAAGCTATTAATCTATAAATTTGTGTTTTCGTCTTTTCTTGTCCCCCAAAAATTCCTGGAAGAAAACAGGGAAAAAACTTGATGCTTGGACTTTGGCAATGATTTCTTGAATATGACACCAAAAGCACAGATAACAAAAGCAAAAATAGGCCAATAGAAATGAAAAGGGTCCTCATTTCAATTTTGTGCCTATTTAAAAAAAATAGTATATTATATAATAAATATATAATAAGAATTATCAAATTTTACAACTTGTCAAAAAAGACACAAAGTGAAAAGAAAATAAGGTCTTTAAACTATTAAAACGTGTAAAATTGCATTAAGAATTTCCTACAATGAAAAGTTCAGTTTTATGTCACTTCGACAGCCCATTCAGTCAGCCAAGAAATGATGTCACTCTTATATAAATTCTTTCAGAGAATAAAAAACACCGAAAGACTTCCCAACTCACTTTATGAAGCCTGGATAAACTTGATACCAAATGCCATACAATACGTTACCAAAAAAGGAAAATTATGAACCAAATTCACCCTTTAACACCACAGCAAAAATCATAAATGTTGAAGTGTATATAAAAAATATAATGTATTTTGTTAAAAATTGTATGTTACTGAAATACAAAGTTGATTTAATATTAAAAAATAAATTGCCCATTTGAAGATAAAAGGAAAAAATCATAAAATTATTTTAATACATACAGAAAAACCGTTAATAAAATTAAATATAATTTAAGATATTAGTAAATGTCAATTCTCAAATTAGTAGATTCAATGCAATCCCAACAAAATTTTTAGTATTTTTCATAAGACTGACTTAATAAGAATAACAACAACAACAAAAAAATCCTAAAATTTTCGTGGGAATGTAAAGGGCCAAGAACAGCTCAGACACTCTTGAAGATCAAGGATGGAGGATTTGCTATTCTAGAAAGCAAGATGCATTATAAAGCTACAATAATTAGTCAAGTTTAGAATTGATGTAAGGATAAACAAATGAATGAACAGAACAAAATAAAGGGCCCAGAAACAATTCCATATCTATGTGGACAATTGGTTTAAAATAAAACTAGTACTTTAAGACAGCAGGAAAAGAATTGCCTTTATTTTATTTTTTTATTATTTTATTTTACTATTATTTTATCTTATTTTGTTTTTTTCTTTCAAGCTTTTATTTAAATTCCATTTAGTTAACATATAGTGTAATATTAGTTTCAAGTGTAGGATTTAGTGATTCATTATTTACAATACCCTGTACTGTGCTCATCACAAGTGCACTCCTTAATCCCCATCTTCTATTTAACTCATCCCCCCTGCCCACCTTCCCTCCAGCAACCTTCAGTTTATTCTCTATAGTTGAGTCTGTTTTATGGTTTGACTCTTTCTTTTCCCCTATGTTTATCTGTTTTGTTTCTTAAATTCCACATATGAGTGAAATCAGCTGGTATTTGTCTTTCTCTGACTGACTTATTTCACTTAGCCTAATACTCTCTAGCTCCATCCACATAGTTGCAAATGGCAAGATTTCATTCTTTTTTTATGGTTCATAAAACAAACATAAAAAATAAAAAAATAGTATTTATTATATATTATATTATATTATATATTATATAATAATATATATTACATATATTATATATGTATATGCAATATACATTATATATTGTATATATATTTCACATTTTCTTTATCCATTCATCCGTTGATGGACATTTGGGATCTTTCCATCATTTGATTATTGTTGATAACGCTGCTATAAACATCAGGGTACATGTACCCCCTTGCATCTGTATTTTTGTATTCTTTGGGTAAATACCTAGCAGTGTGATTTCTGGGCTATAGGGTAGTTCTGTTTTTAACTTTTTGAGGAACCTCCATTATGTTTTTCAGAAAGGCTGCACCAGTTTGCATTCCTACCAACAGTTTAAGAGGGTTCTTCTTTCTTCAAATCCTTGGCAACATTTGTTGTTTCCTGTGTTGTTAATTTTAGCCATTCTGACAGATGCGAGGGGGTATCTCATTTTAGTTTTGATTTGTAATTCCCTGATGATGAGTGATGTTGAACATCTTTTCATGTATCTATTGGCCATCTGTATGTCTTTGGAAAAATGTCTATTCATGTCTTCTACCCATTTCTTGACTAGATTATTTACTTTTTGGGTATTGAGTTTGATATGTTCTTTATAGATTTTGGATACAATGTTAACCTTTTATCAGATATGTCATTTGCAAATAGCTTCTCCTATTCTGTAGGCTGCCTTTTAATTTTGTTTCCTTTGCTGTATAGAAGTTATTATCTTGATGAAGTCTCAATAGTCTATTTTTGCTTTTATTTCTCCTGCCTCAGGAGACATATCTAGTAAGAAGTTGCTATGGCTGATGTCAAAAAGTTACTACTTATGTTCTCCTCTAGGATTTTGATGGTTTCCTGTCTCACATTTAGGTCTTTTATCTATTTTGCATTTAGTTTTGTGTATGGTGTAAGAAAGTGGTCCAGTTTCATTCTTCTGCAGGTTGCTATCCAGTTTTCCCAAAACCATTTGTTGAGGGGACTGTCTTTTTTCCATTGGATATTCTTTCCTACATTGTCAAAGATTAGTTAAACAGATAGTTGTGGGTCCATTTTTGGGTTTTCTATTCTGTTCCATTGATCTACATGTCTGTTTTTGTGCCAGTACCATACTCTTGATCGTAATAGCTTTGAAATATACCTTCAAGTCCAGAATTGTGATGTCTCAAGCTTTGTTTTTCTTTTTCAAAGATTGGTTTGGCTATTTGGGGCCTTTTGTGGTTCCACATGATTTTGGGATTGTTTATTCTAGCTCTGTGAAAAATTCTTGTGGTATTTTGTTTTAAAGATTTATTTATTTATTTTTAGAGACAGTGAGAGAGATAACAAAAGCTATCTCTTTAAGGAGGAGGGGCAGAGGGAGAAGGAGAGGGAGAATATCTCGAGCAGACTTCCAGCTGAGCATGGAGCTTGAGGCAGGGCTCCTTCTAACAGCCCTAAGCTCATGACCTGAGTTGAAACCAAGAGATGGACACTCAACCAACTGAGCCACCCAGGAGCCCCATGCTGGTGGTATTTTGATAGAGATTGCATTAAATGTGTAGATTGCTTTGTATAGGCATTTTAACAATATTTGTTCTTCCAGTCCATGAGACTTGAATGTTTTCTTATTTCTCTGTTATCTTCAATTTCTTCCATATGTGTTTTATAATTTTTGAAGTACAGATCTTTTACGGATTACTTTTAAAATAACTGATACTAAATCAATTAGGGATCCATTTTCATTAGGGAAAAAATGAAACTTGATCTTTACCTCATAAGATACATAGACCACGTATCTACTTTGCAGAAGTTTGTGTTGTGCGACTTTGCTTTTATGAAAGACCACCTTAATACCTGTTTTCCTAACTGACAGAAATGCAAAGAGGATTTTTTTATTTTATGAAAAATGGTGAAAAGCAAAAATAGCATTCAGCATTTGTTTTGCAGTGAGCCTTTATAGAGACAGTGTGCCCTGAGCAGTGAGAGGGGCCCCACCAAGCTCCTTCCCTGAGAACTATATCAAGCCTTTCAACATTAAGCCACAAAAGCTTTGACCCGTGTGGTGAGCATCTGTGCTTTATCTTGATTTATTTTGTTTCTCCATCAGCACAATGTGTTCTAAAGTATCAGAAAACCGGGGAGAGATTATTTTTTGGGGGGCCAGAGAACATTAGAAAAAATTCCATTTAAATTAATGGTAATTTCTTTGATTTATGCCATTTCACCTTGGGAAAGGTTTCATGGGAATGCTCCACTTTTGGATAGGAGGGGAAACTTATAGACCAATTCTAGGTGCAATGATTCCTAAATGTGAGTTGTAAGATGAAGAAACTAAAACTTCATTTTTATAACATATATTTCAAGACTAACAAGATGTTTTGAACATGGCTGGTAATAGAATGAGTGGTAATCAATACACAGTAGGTATATTGTCTCAAAATGTTTGCTCATTTTGCAATGAAAGAGATGATATTTACCAACTGAACTGAAAGTAACTTTTTGATTGGGTCTGGAATGATCATTAGTCAGTCATCTCTTTAGCAACCATTTCTTCCTCCCTACCTCTTTTTAGAAAAGAAGTCATTGGGAAATCCACATCTCTTAAAACATTTCTCTTTTCCTGTTTGACAGTCATGTAATATGGACGGGTGTTTGCCCACCTCCAGCTCCATGGGTACAAATGGAGTAAGGTGAACAAATTGGCATAATCACAAACCCTGTTGCTAAATCATGGTTTCAAGGACGAGCAACAACCCAAGCATAAGCCAACTACCATGAAATATTTGCTCTGGTCATAGTTATTAGTTTTATGTTAGTCCAATCAGAGTGAAACTCAGAACTCATTTGATAGTTGTAGAAAGCTACACCATTGCTACATAAGTGTAAATGAGGAAATCTATAACTGTAGCCTATAATATCTGTTGGAAAACATTTTACAATGAAGGAAGCCAACCTCAGGAAGAAGCCAACTAAAGAAGATAATTTAGCCAGGAGAATTACTGAGAATTTGGTTACTTTTCTTGTTAAAACAAGAAAAATTAACATCCCAAGTTTTCCAGCTCAGCTCTGTAGATCTCCGCATTTTCCCTCAGCTTTCATTTCTCCCCCACCTTATATCCTCCGCCAAACCTCACTAAAGTGTGTTTCCTTCCATTTAGTTCAATATTTCTTTCCTGAGAAACTCAAACAACAGCTTTCTCTTTTCACAATGAGGATGTCTTTTCCCTTTAGGGCTTGGCTTGGCTAAGGTAAAGTTACTGCGGCATCTTTGCTAGTCCAATGGAAGAAAGCCAGAGGAAGCTGGCTATTTGCAGAACTGGTTTAGAATTTCAAAGCACAGCATAGAGGACTGGGAAGGTCACTTATAAAGTTATTTGGGCTTCCTGAGATCTAGAAGATCTAAATAACTTGCCTAAGATCACACAGTGATGAAAAATAGAGAAAACATCATAAAAATTAGTGATTTGGGCTTAAAAAAAACTCTCACTTTGGGGATATTCAAAAGTTATCATACCTTCTGGAATTCAAATAATTCGGTTAAGTATTTTCACTGGCAATAAGAATAGCAATTAAGAATAATTCTCTACTATGTAGATATTTCAATCTTCCATTTTCTCTTAGATTCCAAGAATAAGCCATGTCTTTGGAACTGATACTACTCACTCTAGACAGGATTTAAAAGAAAACATATTTCAAAAATAGACTTGTTCATTCTCAGATTTAAAAAGGACTTCAGAAAGTTGACTGCAAGAAAATGTTGACAAAAATTAGACCAGTTGTAGGCCCCTCCAGAATCATGTCTCTTCAGCATCCTGCTGAGGACTGTCATTTATGGGGGACTTTCCCTTTCATGTGCAAGTTGCTAAGCTTAAACATTCAAGGTCTCTGTTTTTTGTATTCATTTACTTACTTGATTTTTAAAACAAACTTATGAGATTGTTGGAAGACTGTTTTTATTGTCGTTTGTTATTTTGTTTAGTTTCACAGGCGAGGACACTAAATTTCCAAAATCACCCAATTAACAAGTGAGAGAACCTAGGTTTTGGATCTAAATATTGCCGCTTTAGGATCAGAATTCTTTCACCTATATTGAATTTCCTCCAAATTAAGGCAGACCCATAATTAAATAAAGATACAGAATAGATAATAGGTATCCTCAAGACAAATAAAAGTGACATTTGTGTTATCTCTAGTAATGAAGAATGCTTGAATCAATTCCCCTATTATGTTCTATTATGGTGAGGTCTACCCTACTAAAATTACCATTCATTCAGACAGTAAAAACTGAAATTATTTTGTTTTGTAAGAACTGCTCTGGGATCAATGCAAAAAGAAAGGTCAATCTTCATTTCATAATGGAAAATAATCATAATCAAACTAATTTCTCTTCCTCAAATTCAATGGGATTCTTATAGTAGGTTGCTTCTCTGAAGAAGGTTTACTTGGTTTTCCAGGCTATAAAAGAATGAGCAAAACTTTTCCCAAAACGACTGTTGCTTATTTTCTTTCAGAGACTTTTGATAAAAAAACGGTATGAAGGAACTATCCATTGAATTAGATTTTTGGAGTGTATGTAAGTGAAAACATTGAATATGCTTTAATATTTCATCTTTGGGAATGGGCTACCCAAACTGATTTCATCAACATTTATTGGTTATCTTTTATGTTTAATGGCTTGTGTTTGTTCTTGAAAGGCTTTAGGTTGTGAATGTACAAAGGCATATCACATAGATTTCCCATACTCAGAATATTTATAAATTTGTTAGAAACTCTCTTTCTTTTTCCTTCTGCCATTTCCAAAAGTATAGCAGAGAGACTATATCCATTATTTCTAAATAAAATAGACATTCAGTAAAAAAATTCCTATTGAGTATCTCCTATGTGCCAGATACCATTCAAGATTATGGAATATAGCAGCAAACAAAACTTTAAAACATTCCACAGTCCTGAAACTTCTATTCTTATAAGAGAAACTTATTTGCCTAAAAAATATGGGGAATAATGACCAGAAATAAATTTATGCCAAACAGGTGACAAAGGATGATTAATTAATATCCATTCAGAAAACAAACATTAACTGAGCATTAGACTTAAAATCAAATGCGCCAAATCCATTTTGGTTTGCCCCTTTTCTCCATATTAAACATTATCTTCTCTAGAAGAATGGTTCTGAAAGCCTTTCCATAGCACTCATTTGCATAATGGCTTCTCTGTTTTCTTTTTTTTTACATAGTAAATGGATTTAGAATATTCCTATTATTCCCATCATCTGTTAGAAATCAGTCTCTCTGATTTCAAAAGCATAGGAGAATTGTTTAAATCTTACAAAATTTTGGTTTATACAATCTTTGTGAACCTATGTTTCTGGAGTCCAGATTGGACCATGACAATGATTGATTCAAACAAAAATCCACAAAGACAGTAATAATAATAAACATGACAAGAAGCAGAACAAGTCTCTAAGATTCCTCAAATATATAATGTGTTCCTTTAAACCATCGAGGATTCTAACATATCTGGACTACCAAAAGTAGAAGATGGCCTTTGGTAGTTTTACCAGTGATCATTTGAATGACTCAAAAAATTTGTTGTTGCAAAAGGATTCACACTTAGTTTGCTAGAACAAGCTTCCCTTTAGTATTTGAAACTGACTTATATGTAAATGTTACTTTTATATATTAAGTTTTATATCTTCCTGTGGCAAAAAGAACATTTTATCAGAAGTTTTATTAGAGAAATGGTAGATTTCTTGGAACTTTGGTATCTCCTTTTCACTAGGGCTTATTTTTAAAAAAGCTTAAAAACTGATCTGGAAAATAAACTATTTTGGTGAGGCAACTGATAACCACCTTCTGGGAAGCAAATAGCATTTCTGATAAAATGTGTAAATTATTTATGAGGAAAAATAATGGGAAAGACTTTTTTTCTTGGAAAGCAGTAACCTAGCCATCCAGAATCTAATGATCTCTAATCAGACATTCTTTTCTTTTCCTACAAATTCTAACAATAATTTTTCTAATTATCAACTATATCAGTAATTTTTAAAATTCTTCTCCCACAAATATTTCAACTAAGAGAAAGATGTTCTTTTCTTTTTTTAAAGATTTTATTTATTTATTTGACAGAGACACAGAAAGGGAGGGAACACAAGCAGGGGGAGTAGGGGAGGGAGAAGCAGGGTTCCCGCTGAACAGGGAGCCTGATGTGGGGCTCGATTCCAGAACTCTGGGATCATGACCTAAGCCGAAAGCAGATGCTTAATGATTGAGTCACCCAGGCCCCCCCATGAGGTAAATGTTCGTTTAATGAATGGTCTTGGGGTAACTGGATACTCACATGCAAAAGAATGAAGCTGGACACTTACCTCACACCATATGCAAAAATTAATTCAAACTTGATCATAGACCTAAATGTAAAAGCTAAATTTATAAAACTCCTAGAAGAAATAGCCATAAATCTTTGTGACCTTGGTTTGGACAATGATTTCTTAGACATAACAGCAAAAGTATAAGCAACCGAAGAAAAAATACACAAAAAAACTTTTGTGTTTCAAAAGACACCATTGAGAAAGGCGGCCCACAAAATAGAAGGAAATGTTTTCCAAACTGATCTCTGATAAAGAACATGTATCAGAAATATATTAAGAATTCATACAACTTAACAATAAAAAGGCAAATAAGCCAATTAATAAATAGACAAAAGATCTGAGTAGGCATTTCTCCAAAGAAGATGCTAAGGGCAAACAAGCACACAAAAAGTTGCTCAACATAGTCCATCAGGGAATGCAAATCAAAACCACAATAAAATCCACTTCCGACTCACTAGGATTATAGCAGAAAAGACATGCAATAACAGTATTAATGAGGATATGGAGAAATGGCAATCCTTATATAGCTCTGGTAGGAATACAGAATGGTGCAGCTGCTTAAAAAGGAATATGGCAATTCCTCTAAAAGTTATAATAAGGTAATCATATGACCCTGTGATTCTACTCTTAGATATATATCCAAGAGGAGTGAAAATTTATCTGCACACAAAAAGTTGTGTGCAAAAATTTTCATATCTATATTCATATTATTCACATTAACCCAAAAGTAGAGACGCTCAAACCTTCACCTACTGATAAATGCCTAACAAAATATGATATATCTACTTAATGGGAAGTTACTGAGCAACAAAAAAGGACTAAAGTATTAGTACATGTTACAACTTAAACGAATCTTGAAACATTATAGTAAGTGAAAGAAGCCAGTCACGAAAAACCACATACTGTATGATTCTATTTATATGAAATGTCCAGAATAAGCATGCCTATAGAGACATAAAATACCTTAGTGTCTGCCTAGAACTGGGTCTAGGGATGTGAGGACGAAGGGAGGGAAACCACTGCTAATGGTCACTGAGTTTCTTTTGAGGGTGATAAAAATATTTTGAAAACAGATAGTGGCGATGGCTGCACAACTTTGTGAAAATAACTATAAACCACCCAATTGTGCACTTATAAGGATGAATTTTGTGGTATGTGACTTATATCTCAATAAAGCTATTAAAAATGAGAACTATTTGAATTGGCTTGTTAGAAGCCATTTACTTTGAAGAAAGATTATATTAAAACTTTGAAATATAATTATAAACAAGTTATTTGTATTTTTTAAACACTGGTACTAATATATAAAAAGTATTAATATCTCAGTCCAATTGTAGTGAAAGTTTGTTATTTGAAGGCAGCTCATTATCTTTCAGAAAAAGCAATCCACAACATCTTTATAAACAAATAATGGAAAATCTTTTTCATAATTAATAAAAATCATACGTAATTTTACCTCTTGCTAATTATTCCTCATGATTTTTTTTCTCATCCCTCTGAAACCTAGACAGCTAATTAGAAACTAGGCTTTGCTGAAGTGACACCTATTCATTACCAGTAAGTTTTGCTGTATTAAAAAAAAAGACAGAGGCATTTTTTTAAGTAAATAGCACTTCTCAAGCCTTGTTCTTTTACCACCCTCAATTTGTATATCTCTAAGATCTCTTATCTTAAAGAAAGTCAAATCTGACAAGATAAAGTAATCTACTCTCTTATCTGCAAACTCAGATGTACAGACCTAATATGTGTTCTTCAATCCTGAGTAGAACTTTGTCCCCACAGCAAATATCTCTTTAGTCCATAATACTATTCTAAGAATTCTTCTCCCACCCAGGCAGCCAGATATGTATAGTAGGACTCCATCCTCATGACCAAAGGTGATTGTCATGGGGTAGACATGTGACATAAGCTAAGCCAATTGCATTTTCTAAATGGGTTCCTTGCAGAATTCCAATAAAGTGTGTTATAAGATATTTCATGATTAATGCAGGTTCTATGGAAAAACAAAGAGTACATTCTTAACCCAGGCACTCAGGGAATGCATAACCAGGCCCAAAGAACACTGGAGAAAGAAATTAAAGAAACCTGCAGTGTTGGACTCTTCCAGGGTCTCTTTTGCTCCAAAATATCTGCTATTCACTGAATCCCTTTACTCTTCTGGAAGTTTCTGTACTCCAATACAGTCATGCCTAGAGAGTGGTAAGTATGGTTGATGCTTCAGAGTTAGGTGCTCTTCCACTTTCTCAAAATCTTTTAATCTTCTAATAACTTTGCCTTACTTGGCAGGATCTACCTTCATACCCCTAGAGTGAGAGGGAAGGAAGAAAGGACATGAAAAATTTTGTGGAAGACTTTCATTTTTGACATACAAAAAGCCTTTAAAAAAGTGTGGCATG
>JAPYYM010000811.1:0-14243 GCA_028534135.1 Potos flavus
ATATACAATGGAATACTGTGCAGCCATCAAGAGAAATGAAATCTTGCCATTTGCAACGACGTGGATGGAACTGGAGGGTATTATGCTAAGCGAAGTAAGTCAGTCAGAGAAAGACAATTATCATATGATCTCTCTGATATGAAGAATTCGAGAGGCAGGGTGGGAGGTTGTGGGGGGTGGGAGAGGGAAATGAAACAAGAGGGGATCAGGAAGGAGACAAACCATAAGAGTCTCCTGAACTCATGAAACAAACTGAGGGTGGCTGGGGGGTAGAGGCGGGTAGGGATAGGGTGGCTGGGTTATGGACAATGAGGGGGGTATGTGCTACAGTAAGTGCTGCGAAATGTGTAAGCCTGAGGATCCACAGACATGTACGCTGGGGCAAATAATACATTATGTATTAATTAAAAAATAAAAAAATAATAAAAAATTAAAAAAAAAAAAAGAATAAAGTTTGAGATAAGTCGATGGTATTGTGTCAGACCAGAATTCCCAGTTTTGATCACTGGAGGTGAGTGGAAAGGTATGTGGTAAAAGGTATTCCTTGTATTATTTTTGCAACCTTTTTGGTTAAGTCTGAAATTATTTCCAAATAAAAAGTTTAAAAGAAGTAATGGTGCTGGTGCTTATAATCTAAACCACATCACTTGGAATTGCACTTTCTTTGTTTCAAGTATATGAATTTTGTCTCCTCAGTAAGCTCCACTGAAGAACTAAACACTCACAAGAATTAAATTACTTTAAAGGTTTAAAAAGAAGAGTTTAAGTAGTAACAAAGTAAAATTGCTCATTTCCTCTTTGCTAATGATTAGCAGTACAAAAAAAATGGCTTTTCTCTAATAACAGTAAAAGATTTACTATTTTAAAACAACCTGGGGCACCTGGTTGGCTCAGTGGCTTAAAGCCTCTGCCTTCAGCTCAGGTCATGATCTCAGGGTCCTGGGATCAAGCCCCGCATTGGGCTCTCTGCTCAGCGGGGAGCCTGCTTACCCCTCTCTTTCTCTGCCTGCCTCTCTGCCTACTTGTGCTCTCTCTCTGTCAAATAAATAAATAAAATCTTTAAAAAAAAAAAAAAAAAAAAAAGAAAGACTCTAAATTTTATAACCTCTTAACCAGAGAAGGAATCTAGAAGCCTGGTTGAGTACCATGTGACTGAACTCATGCCACATCATTTGATAAGACAGTAAAGAGGAATGTAATTAAAATTAAACCAAGAATTAATTTGTTGCAGTCAAAAGTAGGAAGAGACGAAACTTTTTTTTTAATATTTGCACTCTAAAAAATTTTAAGACTACGGTATTCACAATGTTTTTTTTTTGAGTCATGACATTGATGATAAAAACATATCACGGATAATTGGTGAGATAACTTTCAATATATGAAATAAGAACCGATCAGAATTCAGCCCCAAAGAGGCACTTTCTCTTCCAAACTACAAGTCTGATAAATTAAATGGGAGCTTTAAAAATAAAGACACAATCTACAAAATTTGGCAAATATATTTATTTGACTGCAAGATGTTTAGAAATGAAGGACGGGAGGCATTTGGGTTTCCAGTGTGAAATTACTCTTTGTGAGTAGCTACTATCTCTTTTCAAAAGCATCATTCCAAAGTTATGACTCACTTTAAAGAAAAGAGATAAAAGAAAGGGAATTGTATTATTATTGTATTATTGGCTTCTTCATATGCTTAAGATTTTTCAGTCTAAATACAAAATAGAAGCTTTCTTACAAATTATTGTCAAGAATTAGTCTCTAAAGAAAGGACAAGAAATACAAAGAAAGGCCCCACTGAACTCTAACAGAACAAAAGTATAATTACAGTTTTAAAAGCAAAGCAGGCTAGATAAGCCCTTACATTCCTATCAGAGCCATTACCTTATCAGTAAAGCTAGATATATACACTCACTCATCACAAAACACTTAGTATAACAAAGCACAGCCTTAGGTCAAAGATCACCCATTTAGAGTGCCTCATTTGTCTGATCCACTATAGCCAATGAAGTACTTTGGGGTACAGAAATGTTCTTGATTTATATTTGGATATTCCAGTCCACTGATAGACTATCACCCAATTGCTAACAGAACCTCATCTGAGATACCATGAACAACCAAACCCGACAGAAAATTGCAAGACTTTAACTCTATGTCTGTTACTCTATGGTGAAAAAAGGTACCTTTTGGTGGAATAAGGTATTTTAGTGGGAAAAAAATAAAAAATTATCTAAAAGGTTTTATACTTACAGGTGATAACATCTTGAATAGAGGCATTAAAGTCAACACCTTCATCCCATCACAATTAAAATTCCAAAACAAATCTAAAATAAGACACAACTACACCAATCCTAGAAACTAGGAATGGATGCCATTCCTATGACAGAACTGTTGAAGACTTTCTGAAAGACACGGAAAGATAAATCTGGGATGGAAGAAAGATGTCAAGAGCCAACTAGTGACTTATCTTCCTGAGAAGGGAGTGCTGTGAGCTGGAGAGAAAGCAGAGGAGATACTGGCAAAAATAGCATTAATAAGAAGGGCAAATTTGCAACTACGTGGATGGAACTAGAGGGTATTATGCTAAGCGAAATAAGTCAATCAGAGAAAGACAATTATCATATGATCTCACTGACTTGAGGAATTTGAGAGGCTGGGGGGGGTGGGGAGGTAAGGGAGGGAAAAACGAAACAAGATGGGACCGGGGAGGGAGACAAACCATAAGAGGCTCTTAATCTCAAGAAACAAAGTGAGGGTTGCTGAATGGGAGAGGAGTGGGAGGGATAGGGTGGCTGGGTGATGGACACTGGGGAGGGTACGTGATATGGTGAGTGCTAAGAATTGTGTAAGACTGATGAATCACAGACCTGTACCCCAAAGCAAATAATACATTATATGTTAATTAAAAAAAAAAAGAAAGAAAGAAGGGCAAGAACTAGGGAAAGGGTGCACCATAGGAAAAAATAAGAAACCTTTCATGTGAAATATGTTTTATCACTACCACCAATCAAGAGCACTGGAAACAGCTGTATCCCAGGATATGCACTGAAATGTACTAAATGATGGTCTAGGAAATCTAACAATTTCTCCCAGAAACAGTGGGCAGAGGTACTAGGAAGGTGTAACTGGCCTTGTGGCTAGCAAAAGCTAGCCTCATAGCTTCTGAATGAGTCTCATTCCTCACAGAAGAAATTAGACAGAGACATCACTCCCTGCTAGGACAGGCTTCTGGGTATATGAACGGAAATGTAAATTTCTATCAACCAGGTCACTTCGGTGATATTTGAAAGGAAAATCTATTAGTATCCAAGGACAGTAAGGTTATTGCAAATGAATCCACCCACAGGGCCCTAGATGAGACTTCTCCAAGCATAAGGATGAATAAAATAGAAAAAAGGAGGAGAAAGAGGAAGAGAAGGAGGAAGAGGAAGAAGAGGAGAAAAAGAATGGGAAGAGGGGAACAGAGGGAGGAGGGGGAAAAAAACATGTACGGGGCCTATGAAACCATTCTGCAGCAAAAAAGAAAAAGGAAAAATATAACACTTAAGATACAGAAAAGGGCATATAGTCAAACCTTGGAAACAGAAGTAAATTTTAATTAAAATTGCTTTGTATGAAATTTAATAAAATTTAAAAAAAAAATGTCCTTTGAAACCGAGATGACAGATCAGATATTGTGTAACAGACTGCAGTTTGGCTAAGAGTAAGGCAGAAATAAGTAGGGAGCGCAAAGAAAAAAAAGAAAAATTAAGAAAAGAATAAGGAGACTAACAGATGTAACAGAATAAGAACTGTAACAGCTTAAGGAAAAACATCAATGAAAACCCAGTAAAAAAACGAGCAGATTTCAACATACAATTCACAAAAGAGGATATCTAGAGCACCAATAAACATAAGGAAAAGTACACAATTTCATTACTAAGTAGAAAAACAGAAATTAGAACCACAACATTACTACGCACCTACCAAAATTGCCAAAATGAAGAGAAAATGCCAAACATTGTCAAGAATGTGGAGCACTCTCCTACATTATTAATGAGAGTATAAATTGAGCATAATCACTCTGGAAAGCTCTTTGGCAGTATCTACCAAAGCTGAACATAGGCATATCCCTCAGAGTATGGCTAGGGATCAGTAACAACGTCATTAGTTGCAACAGCAAACCTAGGAGTTTGTTAGAAACATAAAATCTCAGACCACATCCAAAACCTGAGTCACAATCAGCAATTTACTAAGAACCAAGGTTATAGGTACACTGGTACATATATGGTACATATAATGTACCATAGGTACTTTAATGTTCGAGCAGTGCTGTCCTATAACTCACGCATTCCACTCCTACCTACGTGCCCAACAGAAACATATACAAGTGTTCACCCGAAAATATGCACTAGAATGTTCACGGCAGCACTATTTCTAATAGCTAAAAATTGGAAATTACCCAAATACCCATCAATAATACAATGGATAAGTAAATTGTGATATATTCACAAAATAAGAATGGATAATCTCTAATTGCACACAATACGGTGAAGTCTCATAAACATAATAATGAGTGAAAGAAGCCAGGCATAGAAGAGTCTTGTATTTATTCATTTTATATAAAGTGTAAAAATAAGTAAAACTAATCTATACTGTTAGGAGTCAGAATGGTGGTTAGCTTTCAGGAGGGTGGTGACATTTAATAGCGACTGGGGGGGAACATGAGAGGTTTTGGGGGGTTCAAAATATTCTATTTGTTAGGCACAAATTTTCAGTTGTAAAATAAATAAATCTCAGGGATGGGGACTATAGTTAATAATATTGTATTGCATATTTGAAAGGTGCTTAAAGAGTAGATCTTAAAAGTTCTTATCACAAGAGAAAAAAACCTTTGTAATTATGCATGGTAATGAATGTCAACCAGACTAATTTGGGGATTATTTCACAATATATACAAATATTGAATCATTTTATTGTACGCCTGAAACTAATATGGTATATATGTCAATCATACTTCAAAAAATGTTGTTTCCTTTTTAAAAAAAGATCTATTTTTTAATTTTTATTTTTTTAAGATTTTTATTTATTTATTTGAGAGAGAGAGAGCATGAGTAGGCAGGAGAGAGAGGCAGAGGGAGAAGCAGACTCCTTGCCGAGCAGGGAACCCGACATGGGACCCAATCCCAGGACCCCAGGATCACAACCTGAGTCAAAGGCAGACGCTTAATGACTGAGCCACCCAGGTGCCCCTATCTATCTGTCTGTCTGTCTGTCTATCTATCTATCTACTTATTTATTTATTCAATCTCTACATCCAACATGGGACTCAAACTCACAACCCCAAGATCAAGAGTCATGTGCTCTTCCGACTGAGCCAGCCAAGTGCCCCAAAATGTTCTGTTTCTTAACCTGGACAATAAGCATATATGCTTTATTAGTCATTTAGGAATGAAAATTGAACTACAATCACATGGCATTACACAGACACTAGAATACCTAAAATTATAAAAAAGGCACAATACTGATGATAGCAAGAATGTAGAGCAACATGGACTATCAAAGAGAACTGGTGGGAAAGCAAAATCATATGACTACTTTGAAAAACGGTGTAATTAATAGTTTCTTATAAACTTAAATATTCATTTACCATGCAACCCAGCAATTCTACTCCTAGGTATTACCCAAGAGAAATTAAAACATAAACAAGTGTTTATGTTATGTTCACATAAACACTTGTATACAAATGTTCATAGCAGCTTCAGTTATAATGGACCCAAAGTGGAAATAATCTGAATATTCATCAATTGATGAATGGATAAGCAAATTGAGGGACATTCATAAAATGAAGTTCTAATGAGCAATAAAAGAGAACATGACACACACAACAACAGGGACAAGTCTTGAAAACATTAAGCTGTGTAAAAGAAACCAGACAAGAAAGAGTACATACTACATAATTCCATTTATATCAATTGTTAGCAAAGGCAAAACTAATCTGCGGTGACAGAAAGCAGAGCAGAAAGAAAGTGGTTGCCTGGGGATGGGTGGCCATGGAGGAATTTGGAGGGGTAAGAGAAAAGTTCCATATCATGATCGTGATGGTGCTTTATACAGTTGTACACATTTTCAAAACTCCATGAATTCAATGAGTACATTTTCTTGTAAGTTATATTCCAATTAAAATTACTTTCAAAAAAGCCAATGACAAATCAAGAAAAAAAGATTTCAACATGCATTCAAAGATTTAGTATTCTTACTCTAGAAACATAATGCCAATAATACCAACAACAAAATCCCAGTCTCCCAACAGAAAAATGTGAAAGACACTGTGGATTTCTAGAATGCTGAAAAGCTTGCAGAAACAACTGAGCACTGACAGCTTTCAATCTTAGAAAAGATGCAGAGGTAAATCCAATGCTTGTTAACATTCCCTTAATCAGAAACTGATACATATTTCTGGAATGGTAAGGTTAAGTCTCACATATAAAAGGCTGTGGCTTAGCAAAAAGTGACTTTTTCTAGAGCCTGGCAAAGACCAGTGTCATCAGACAAGAGAGAGAGGGTGACGCTACCGAGATTCACTGTATCCACTGCAGTCATGTGTGGTCACTTCACTTCTAATAAGATTCCATTCCCGTTGCCAATTAAGCCAGGAACTGTAACTCCACTGCGTATGAGTATGCGTTCTCCTTCTACCCACCTGAAATGCACCCGTTGGAATGAGAAGTGAGATTGGCACAGACACACCACCACCCTTGTTAAACGAGTTTGGAACTGGAAGGAGTGTTGGGAAGGCAAGTGAGGGAATGCTGCCTGAGGAAGTCTGGAGGAGATGACAGAAATTGCAGCAGCTGTGTGAGTTGTTTTTTCTGGAGTAGTCACAAGAGTGGAGTTCACAGACTGTTCTCTTACTTACTGACAAGGTGAGTCCAATGGATAATTTAAGAGAAGAAAGGCAAGAGAGTCCAATGTGTAAGTCACGGATGTCTCACTAATGAAGGTGGGGATGGTCATAGGTTCCTAAAGGCAGCACAGGGAGATAGGAGAGGTATGGTGGAGGACGCCCTTCACATGCCTCTTAGATGGGTAGTCAGCAACTTTTCAGGCCAGTACTGCATAGGCGCTGAAGTTTATTTAGATATGGGAAAGTATAAAAATAGAGCAGTGAAATGCTTTAACTCTTGCTAACCCAATTCTCTCTGGAGGAGAGATAAAAGACCAAAAAAGTGACATAATTGATCTGAAGGTTTTAAATGTGGGAAGGGAGTGATAATAATGTTATCACTAGTTATGAAGAGCTCTGTCTTCCTTGACTCTTCCTGAAAAGGTGGCCAAACAGAAGATTGGTTCTAATTTAAAGAATTTAACTGGGTGAATAACTTGATTTTAAAACTCTGTGTTAAGTCTTTCCTCTCAGAAGATTCTTAAGCTGAGACTGTGATTGAACAAATATTTTTTAAGCTAACAGGGTTAAAGTTAGTGTTTGAAGTTTCCAGAGTTCACTTAAATAGGAATATAACAATTTCTTTTTGAAGAATATTTGGGCTGGGCGTGAAAAGTTAAAAGGAAAACAAAACAAAATGAACTCCATCATTTCCAGGATGTTTCCCAAGAAGAATTAAAATGGTCTCAAGACCATTTCGCTCCTATGTTTCAGACATAGTTTTATTTAGGTGAAGACACTCGTGCTGGATCAGAACCAAGTGAGATAAAAAAGAGAGGCTAAAGTCTTAGGAAATAATTTCCCCCATTTGGATATCTTTAGCATTTTGGTTTCTGCAACTTCTAGCCTGAGAGGGAAGATGCTGATAAAAGGTGGATTTTTATACATTTGCAATTACATGTAGAATACGTTAACTTTAGAGATAATATCTCAAAAGGAGTTATGAATTCTACACTTTTAAAAAAGAGTTTGAGAAAGAGAAAACAATGTCTCAGTGAAGTATAAATGCACTCTGATCAGGAGCTCCAGCATCAGGAAGGGAGGAGGCAAGTAGGGCTGAGCAGAGGCAGGAGCAATCTTACACTTAATGGTGACTGGGTGAGGGTACAGCAAGGTGCAGAACGCTGTGCCCCACAGAAGCCTCTTCCATGTCCCCACTCTAAAAAGGGCTGACGGTGCTCAGTCTGTATCAGCCTATACCTACTCATGCTGAAAGAAGAAACAAGAGAGAAAAAGGAAATCACATGAGACCTAATAAAAAGCTGCATTCATCAGCTGCTGTGTGTGTGTGTGTGTGTGTGTGTGTGTGTGTGTGTGTGTGAAATGTTTGGAGAGATGTTATACTTCAATAACAACAACAACAAGCTCTCAATCCTACAACTCAATAACAAGAAAATCTAATCAGAAAATATGCAAAGACTTGAACAGGTATTTCTCTAAGAAGAGAAATTGTCAAAAAGAACATGAAAAGATGTTCAACATGCCTAATAATTAGTGAATGCAAATCAAACCACACTGAGATACAACCTCACAACCATTATGATGGCTACTATGAAAAAAAAAAAAAAAGAAATAGACGGTAAAATAACAGAAAAGATCAATGAAAATAAGAGCTGGTTCTTTGAAAAGACATACAAAATTGACAAACATTTAGCTAGACTCACCAAGAAAAAAAGAGGACTCAAATAAATAAAATCAGAAATAAAAGAGGGGACTTTAGGACTGAAACCAGAGAAATACAAAGAATCACGAGCCTACTATGAACAATTATATGCCACCAAATTTTACAACCTAGAAGAAATGGATAAATTCTTAGAAACGTGCAACCTACCAAGACTGAATCATGAAGAGAAAATCTGAACAGATCAACTACTAGTAAACAAACTGAATCAATAATCAAAACCTCCCCAAAGAGAAAAGTCCAGGAGCAGTCAGCTTCACTGGTGAATTCTACCAAACATTCAAAGAAAAATTAGTACCAATCCCTCACAAGCTCTTCCAAAAAACAAAAAACAAACCCAAAAAACAGAAGAAGAGGGAATGCTTCTAAACTCATTTTATGAGGCCAGCATTACCCTGATACCAAAATCAGACAAGGATGCCACAAGAAAAGAAAATTATCAGCTAATAACACATCTATGATAAAAAATATATGCAAAAATCTTCAACAAAATATTAGCAAACTAAATTCAACCTCACATTAAAAGGATCATATACCATGCAAATGAAAACCACAGTGAAATATCACTTTATACCTGTTAAAATGGCAATTAACAAAAAGACAAGAAATTACATGTGCTGGCAACAATATGAAGAAAAGGGAACCTTTGTGTACTATTGATGGGAATGTAAACTGACATAGTCTCTATGGAAAACACTGTGGCGGATCCTCAAAAAATTAAAACTAGACCTGCCATATGATCCAGCAATTCTACTTCTGGCTATTTGATTTGAAGAAAATGAAAATATATATGCACTCCATGTGTACTGCATCATTATTTACAATAGCCAACATATGGAAATACCCTAAGCATCTATTCAGGGGATGAATGGATGAAGAAAATGTCTCTCTCTCTCTCTCTCTTACACACACACACACACACAATGGGCTATTATTCAGTCATAAAAAAGAATCTTGCCATTTGCAATAACATGGAGGTACCTAGAGGACACAATGCTAAGTGAAATAAGTCTGACAGAGAAAGACAAATACCATGTGACCTCACTTATATGTGGAATCTAAAAACAAAAACCAAAAAACAAGCTCACTTGATACAGAGAACAGACTGGTGGTTGCCAGAAGTAGATACTGTTGGGAGTGCCAGCGGGAGGGGGAGATAAGTGAAGAGGGTAAAAGGTACAAAATTCTAGTTGTAAAATAAATAAGTCATGGAGATGTAATGTGTACCACGGTAACTACAGTTAATAATACTGTATTGTATATCCAATAGTTGCTAAGAGAGTAAATCTTGTTTCTCATCACAAGAAAAAATATTTTTTTGCAACATATATATAAGGTGACATATTAAGTAGATGGTGTGGTAATCATTTAGCGGTATACATATATCAAATAATTATGTTATACACCTGAAACTAATATAATGTTATGTCAGTGATACCTTAACTAAAGAAACAACAACAAACTAACAAGTGTCAGCGGAGAAATTGGAATCCTTGTGCAGTGTTAGTGGGAGTGTAAAATAGTGTATCCACTGTGGAAAAAAGTACGGCAGTTCCTCAAAAAATTAAGACAGAATTATTATAGGATCCAATAATCCCACTTCTGGGCATATACCCCATGTTCATTAGCACTATTAGTCACAGTGAGCAAAAAGTGGAAACAACCTTTGTCTAGCGACAGATAAATGAATAAACCAAATGTGGCTAATACATACAATGGAATATTTTTCAGCTTTAAAAAGGAAGGAAATTCTGAAACCTGTTTCAACTGGATAAACCTTGAGGACATTATGGTAAGTGAAATTAGCCAGTCACAGAGAGACAAATACTGTATGATTTCACTTGTACGCAGTGCCTAGAGTAGTTACATTCATAGAGACAGAAAGTAGAATGGTTGTTGCCAGGTGCTGGGCTGGAAGTGGGGATCTACTGTTTAATGGGTATAATGGGTATAGAGTTTCAGTTTTGCAAGATGAAAAGACTTCAGGAGATAGATAGTAGTGTTGGCTGCACAATAAGGTGAATGTACTTAATATCAGTGGACTATACACTTAAAAATAGTTAAAACGGTTAAGTTTTATGTTATGTGTATTTTACCACAATTAAAAACAAATTTTAAAAGCCCAAAATAGGCAAGGGAGAATCTGTTTAAAATGCCAAGACCAGAAAGGGGAAACCAGCTGAACTGAAGTCCGAGGTGAACTGAAGGTAGACCGAGGATGGAGCAAAGGTCTCCGCGCCTTCCTGCCACACTAACCCTCCGCGAGAAAGAACAAGAGGACGGCCCACTGCCGGGTATGCGTGGAGCCCTCTGGCAGTGACATCATCACAGGAGTGCAGGTGCTAACTGAACAAGCAAAATGGAAACCCATGGTATTACGGGACACCAAGCTAAATTTAATCTCAAACATTAAGTTCCCATGGGCCTCAACAGGAGGGGACAATCAGAGAAATATGAAGTTTAAAAGGAATTATGTTTAAATAGCTGCCAGGTCCAAGCAAAAAGCCCAAAGCCTTGTTGACCTGTTTGGATTTCTACAAAAACATATCACAGAGGGAACTGTTACTAGGCCCTAACCATCAGTTTCTCTGAAATGACTTTTTTGTGCAGCTTCCACAAAGATTTGATAGTACAAATATAGCACATTTTAATCCATGCCAACAATTGGATTCTCTTACAAAAACGGAAGTGGCTAAAACTTTCCATAGCTGTCATGTCCCTACCTTTTATGGGAAAAATTCTAAAAATATATCACAACCCAGATTAACATGAGAGGGGAGGGTGTGTAAATGTAATACCAACATAAAATTGCAATTAAAATGTGTTATAATTCCAAATGTGTTTGCTCTTCTATGTGCTGGTTCTTGTGGAACCTAGAAAATACTGTGAATAAATTGTATGAACTGACAAAAATTGTTCTTTAATTTAGGGGGTAATTTTTAAATATGCATTCTTATTTTTAATCATTTTTAATCACAGGTACATTATTTTAAAAATCAAATACTCCTGCAATAAAGGTAGATTCAATAAGAACTGAATATCTTAAAAAATGTATTACATCAACAGAAGTGGAAAAAAAAAAAAGGAAATTCATCTCAGTAGATGCAGAAAAAGCATTCAACAAAATTCAGCTCTTATTCATGATTAAAATTCTCAGCAAACCAGAATAGAAGGGAACTTCCTCAGTCTTGTAAAGGGTATCTACAAAAACCTCAGTGCTAACATTATACTTATTTGTGAAGAGACTGCTTTTCCCTAAGATCAGGATCAGGCAAGGATATCAACTTTCACCATTTCTATTCAACATTGTAAAGGATGTCCTAGCCAGTGTCATCTGGGGGAAAAGAAGGAAGGGAGACAGGGGAGAGTAGATAGATTGAAAAGAATGTAAAACTGTATTCACAGACAACAGATCATCTTTATGGAAAATTCTATAAAAACATCTACAAAAACTATAGAACTAATAAGTGCAGCAACATCACAGAATATAAGGTCAATGTGAAAAAAAGTCAGTTGTGTTTTTACACACTAGCAACAAACTATTAGAAATTTATAAAATTCTATTTACAATAACATAAGAACTACGAGGTATTTGAGGATAAATTCAGTTAAATACGTGCAAGATCTATTGTGAAAACTTCAAAACACTGTGGAGGAAAAGTATATAAGCAAACGGAATGATGGATATAAATAATTATAACATGTTCACAGGTCAGAAGACCCAACATTAAGATGTCAATTTTCACCCAAATGATTTACAGATTCAAAGCAATCATAGTCAAAACCCCAGCAGGGTGTTTTTTTTGGGGGTAGGAAAGGTGATTCTAAAATTTATATGGAAATGCAAATAACCTAAAACAGCCAGAACAACTCTGAAGAAGAACAAATTTGGAGGAATTATATTACCTGCTTCAAAAATTACAACAAAGCTGAAGTAATCATGACAGTCTCTTCCTGGAGTAAGGATACACGTATACATCAATAGAACAGAAAAGAGAGTCCAGAAATATACCCACACATACATATCAAATTGATTTTCACAAAGGTACCAAGGTAAATCTATGAGAAAAGGCTAGCCTTTTCAATAAATGCTGCTGGAACATTCTACCTGCAAAAAAATTAACCCTGACCCTTAGCTCTCACCATACATTAAAAACTAACTCAGTGGTTCCAGAAGTAGATTCCCTAAGATCCATGATCATATTTCATAACATAGTAATTTTTCTCAATACCACATTGCCTTAATCGAGGGGAAGAAGGGGCTCTATGCAAAATAATAAATATTAGTGTTATTAAATAATACTAAAAATTCATAATGGACCATAGACTTAAATATAAAAGTTAAAACTTCAAAATTTCCAGAAGAAAACAGAAAAAATATCATTGCAATCTTGGAGTTGACAAAAATTTCTAAAACAGCATTAAAATGTGTGAACCATAAAGAAAAAAAAGGGACTTTATCAAAATTTTAGGCTTCTGCTCTTCAAAACACTGATAAGAAACAGAAAAGTAAGCCACAGACTGAGAGATATATTTGCAGACCATATTTCTGATAAAAGAGTTGTAATCAGAAGAACTCTTATAATTCGAATATAAAAAGACAACTCCAATTAAAAATGATTAAAAGACAAAAACAGGCACTACACTAGTAAGACATACAAAGAGCAAATACAGGAAGACACAAGAATATGTCATTTTATCGCACTTTGTTTTGTGCAATACTTAGCTTTTGTGCTTCTCATATACTGTTGTTTTTACAAATAGAAGGTTTGTGACAAGCCTGTTCAAAGCAAATCTATTGGTGACGTTTTTCCAACAGCATTTGCTCACTTCATGTCTTTGTGTCATGTTTTGGTAATTCTCACAATATTTCAAATTATTTCATTATTATTGTATTTGTTAGGGAGATCTGTGATCAGTCATTACTGCTCTAATTGTTTCGGGGAGTCATGAGCCACACCCATCTAAGACAGCAAACTAATAAATGTTGTGTGTGGTCTGACTGCTCTGCTGACCAGCCATTCCCCCAACTCTCTCCCTCTCCTTGGGCCTCCCTATTCCCTGGGACACAACAATACTGAAATTAGGCCAAGTAACAACCCCACAGTGAAATGGCCTCTAGGGACGCCTGGGTGGCTCAGTAGGTTGAGCATCTGCTTTCAGTTCAGGTCATGATCCCAGGGTCCTGGGATTGAGTCCTTGCTCAGCAGGGAGCCTGCTTCTCCCTCTGACTGCTGCTCCCCCTGCTTGTGTGTGTGCGGGCGCTCTCTCTCTCTCTCTCTGACAAATAAATAAATAAAATCTTAAAAAAAAAAAAGAAAGAAAGAAAGAAATGGCCTCTAAGTGTTCAACATGAAAGGAAGAGTCACATGTCTCTCACTCCGAATCAAAAGCTAAAACTGATTAAGCTTAGTGAGGAAGTCATGTTGAAAGCTGGGATAGGCTGAAAACTAGGCCTCTTGCACCAAACACGTCAGCCAGGTCGTGAATGCAAAGGAAAAGTTCTTGAAAGAAATTAACAGCGCTATTCCTACTCCAGTGAACACATGAATGATTCAAAAGCAAACCAGTCTTCTTGCTGATCTGGAGAAAGTTTTAGCAGTCTGGATAGAAGATCAAACCAGCCATGACATTCCCTTAAGC
>JAPYYM010000812.1:0-14242 GCA_028534135.1 Potos flavus
GCACCCCAGCCCCCGAGCACCCCAGTGCCCCCAGCCCCCGAGCACCCCAGCGCCCCCCGTGCTGGCGTCGGCTCCACGTGCCTCTCACGGAGTGACCGGCCTGGCATTTGGTACCTTAGCACTCGGTCCGAGGCCTGGTTGGACTTGGACACGTCACAGCTCTGGTGTTTCTCCTGGGCCTTTGCCAGTTTCTCTGCGGCAGCGATGGGGCATCCGGAGAGGCTGCAAGGACACAAAGCGGATGGAGTCGTCTCCTCCAGCGGCTCCGCGGCCCACGGACCCCGTTGCCCCCCGCCCTTGGTCAGCACCGGAGGGCCCGGAGCAGCTTCCCACACCTGCCCTGGGCGTTCCTGAGGCTAGGACAGGGAGAAATGACCGTGGTCGTGCACGACTTCCCGGGGGTCTCCAGGGGACGGCGCCGAGGACCGTCCGCGCAGGAAGCACACTCAGCCCTTTCCAGCCACAGCGAGCCCAGTTCTGTGTCACTCGGGAGGACGCGAGCGAGTTGGAATTACAGACACGGACTCCAGGACGTTTCTGCAGAGGAGCACCGAGCCGCCGGGGCGGGAAGAGCTTCGTAAAAGCCCAGGAATGGCAGCTCCCGGACTCGCGTGAGAAGGGGAGCGCTCAGCTGACCGTGGGGGCACCGCGGACCCAGGCACTGGGGCTTCTCAGCCCCCAGCTCGCCCGCGTCCTCCCGGGAGGGGGAACGGAACCGGGAAGGGGGAAGAATGCCCTCTAGGACCGCTCCGAAGTGTGTTTTTGGAACTAAATATTTAGGGGAGAGACAGCGGACTGGCTCCCTGGCGTTGGTGTTTATTCTTCATGAAATCGTGGTGTCTGCTCTCCGTGAGTCCGCGGTTACTCGCAAGCACAGACGCGCGTGCCGCGCCTCGGACACACGCAGAGCCCGGGACTGACGAGCGAGCGGACACGGAAACACCGCATCCAACAGGGGTCAGCACCAACCTCACCCGCCTACCGATCCCTCCCGTCTTCTGCAGACGAGCCCAGCACCGTCTCGGATGGGCACAGGGTTGTGATTTGTTTCATTAGCAATTTAACATAAGTAACCAAATTTATCCGTCAGCCGGGCAAAAATTAAGGTAAAACTCATAAGTTTCCTTCATTGAGGATATAATTTTGCATGAGCTTTCAAGGCCGTAAGTATCGGCTGTGAGACACATTTTAACAGATCAGTCCAGCTATTGGTGAAGAAGTGTTTGCTATGATCTGAGGAGTATAAGCAGCTTAGGAAAGGTCAGAATAGGAAAGGAAAGAGAAGTGGAATTGTGCAGAACAACAGTGTGACTCGCGGTCATGCCAAATGCTCAATGTCCCCGACTAGCACTTTTGGGCATCGGCTAGTATTTTGGTCACGTCCACACAGATGACTGGGGTCTCGGCAGAGTTTCAGGGGCGACCTCATTAGGTCCCCGACCACTCAGGCTTCGTGCATGGTAACCCCTCCCTGCACAAGGTGCACAGCACGGCGTCTCCCCATCCCAGGAACTGAGCGTTCCCTGCGGATGGCCGAGGAAACATCTTAAATATTATCCCAAGGAGGGCACCTTCTAGGGGACTCAGGACGAGTGCATGGGATAAGTAAAAAAAAAATTCCGCTCTGTGGAAAGGGGTCTCAGGATTTGCCTTCCCCATGCATGATATGCTCCCAGAGAGCGGCCTGTCTCTGGGCCAGGACGGGGAGGTGTGCAGGGGCGCCCTCCCTCCAGAGGTCGGGGGTGTGGCTGTCAGGGAACCACTGCCCGCAGCGGCCTGGGGCAAAGGAGCGCTTTGCTTACCTTCTGTGCGAGTTCCTGTTGCTATTTACATGCCCTCGCCCTGTGCAGCCCGGAGTGGGACACTTGAGAACATTCTCATGCATGGCAAGAACTTGACAGGGAGAGGCAGAGAAGACAGCCCAGCATTAAAACATAGAAATGGTCCGAATACAAGATATGCAATCACTTTAACAAAGGCTGAGTTAGTTTACAATGGACAGTCCTACACACATTCATGATGGACATGGTCAGGAAACACACGTAGGAAGGAGAAGAAGGTTGTCTCAACCTTAGTGTCGTTGGCATGCAAAGCAGGGTGCACCGGGTGGGGGCCGTGGAGGTCGGGAACGTGGCAGCCGACTCGCTCCCGCCGGGGCAGGGAAGCAGGGCCTCCCCACGTCTCCCACACATCGGCACCGAATACCGCTTACCATGTAGCGGCACGTACAGGGGTAATTTTCAAAACATGCCTGTGCTCTGGAAACACACAGTATGACGACGGCATGGTGGTCACGGGTGAATAGAGACCCCCAAACCTGATTTTTAAATAAAATGAATTAAATAATGACTTTTCATCTGGGAATCAAATACTCTGTTATTCTGCCAATGGGATGAGCTACAACAGTAATGTGTGCCCTGCTAAGTCAACATGGGGACACCACGGAGTGGGCGGGGGGGGGCAGTGGGAGGAGGTGAGCAGCCTGTTGCCGGGAGACAGCATTTGAGTTTACACCGGGCGGTAACCGGCCTGGACAGTTTGCATGTCCTCTCCCATCGGGCCCTCAGTGAGCAGCTGCTGCTCCGGGGACCTGGAGGGGCTGACAGGTGCTAGAGGGAAGCCACAAGGACAGGACCCCAGCCCTGGGCCCCACACGACTGTCTGCGTCACGGCAGCAGGAGCTGGGGAGCTTTCCCTGCCGGCGAGGTTCACCTCACAGCAGGACCGTGAAGAACAAAGTCTGCCCAGCTGGTTATGCGTTCTCTACAATTGTCCTCCTTCTCTAGAACAATCTCTCTGTTCCCCGAAGTCTACATGCTGTTCCCATCGGGGCTGTCCTCCGTCCTGACCGGGTCCTTACAGAGTGGCTGCGTTCTGGCTTCCTGTTTAGTCGCGGGGCTCCTGTGTCGTCCCGACACGTGCTCAGGGCTCCGTGCGCACCGAGGGACCAGGGTGAGCCAGCCTCTGGCTCGCTGCGTGGCGGGGGCTGGCTGGAGGGGGTGTCCTTCGTGGGGACCCGGCCCCGGGCCCTGCCTGCTCGCTCCCCGTCTCCCACGCGAGGCTTCATGCTGTGCTCCTGCCCGGCCTCCACTCCTCCCCTCCAGGGTCGGGATTCACCTACGTCGTTCTTGATTCTGCACGGTTTCCCCAACTTCCGGTTACATCACGTAAACCCTTCCCATGACACAGCTTCCCTCTCAAATCGGCATGTCTTTCCTCTCCATTTATGCTACACTTTTCAAAATCAAGTCTTCCCTGGAGAGAAGCTTCCGTGCCCGGCCGTGGTGTGGAGCCCGAGCAGACGGCCGCGGTCCGTCCTGCTGAGCGGAGACGCGGACTGCTTCCCGGGCCGGCATCAGAGGGGCTGTGACGGAGCCCGGCTCTGCCCCCGTCCCTCGGCCCCACGGGGTCCTCAGACCTCGGCTGCACCTGTGGTTCCCGAGCCTCCCACACCCGTGGCTCCCTTTCTGAGCGGTCCGTGACCCCTGCTGCCGTCCCCCGGACTTCTTCCCCACGCCTCCCCGCGTGGGCCGGGCCTTCCAGGACAGCCTCTGTGCCCTCTTCCTCGGCCTCACGCTCTGCACCCTCGTGTCCCGAACTCCCGGTGTGGGCTCCTGCTCCTGCTCACTCTATGCCTCCTCTCCGAGCAAGTCCGCCCTTGGTTCCTGCAGCCCGGCTGAGAAAGCAGACCTGGGAGCCGCCTGGGCAGCCGACCTCGGCGGAGCCCCCCCCCCGCCCCCCGCCCGCGGGAGCGCCACACGCACGGCCCCCCAGCCCGGGACAGTCCTGGCCACCCCGTCTTCTGTCCGTGCAGCCCCGCCTCTCCGTCACTGCACCTGTCAGCGCAGTTGGCGTCCTCGCGGCCGCCAGGTGGGACTTCTCCGCGTCACCTCCAGCCCCTCCCTCTCTCCTCCTTCACGCCGGCCTGTGTCTGGGGCGTGTCTCGAACTCATCCCAGACTTGCCATCCCTGGCCACGGCCTCCGACCCGCCCGGCGTCCTGTGGCTGACCATGGCAGCCCCCAGACAAGTCGCAGACCCCCCGTCTCTCCCTCAGGACCCCAGCTCAGTGCGACCCCAGGGAAGCCTGCGGGGTCCTTGGGAAGCCCGATGGCTCGGGGGGGCATCACTCGCTGGGGAGCCCCCCACTGCACTCCCCTTCTTTCTTGAGTGCATGGTCCCCCTCGGCTGCGCTGGGAGCTCTCGGGGGGCCAGAACCACGTCCCGTCCAGTGGCGCGTCCTGTGTGTTTCTAGGGGAGCATGTTACAAACGGACTACTCGACTGCCTTCAGCTAGACAGAAAGGATGACTGGGGGAGGTGGGCCCAGAAAAAAATGGAAAAAATCTAAACTCTAAAAAAAAGACATGCCCCCCTGAGGATTCTAAATTTTTCTCTTTTTAAATTCTTACGGTACTGTAAAGAGACATGTGAGCATTCAGAAGCGGCTTTCTGTACATGCTCTGGAAGGTGGTCTCAGGATTGGTGTGGAGGGGACCTCCCGCCTCCTCTGGGCGAAGGTGAGCCCAGGCGTGGGCTGACCCCCATGTCAGGAGCACTGCCCCAGTTTCTACTACAGTTAGACCTTTCCTGTGAAAATAAGGAGTCGGGAGAATTCTCCAGCCAGGGAAAGGAACTGATTTTCTACCCGGGAGGCGAAAACGTGCACCTTCTAGAAAAATGGCGTCAGGCAGGTCTACCTAAGAGGTCAGCGGCGGTCCTCATGCGTCAGCGCACAGAGGGCCCGCAGCCCGCCCAGAGTCTCGCCCGTGCGGACCGACACTGAGCCGCGAAGCCAGGCCCCGGGCAGATCCTCAGGCCGGGGACCCCGACAGATGGGGAGTGCGATCTCGGCTCCGCCCTCTGCTCGGGCGAGTCAGTACCTGCTTACAGGGGTGCATCTTTAGTTTGCCAGGCACCAAGCTGACCCCCGGGAAGAGAGGGGGAGGCCGTCTGCTCCCCGCTGTCCTTGTGGGGGGCCCGGGGCCGACGGCACCCAGCGGGGCGGGCGGGGAGTGAGGGAGGCTGCGTGCGCTGCTGCGCGGAGCGGCCGCCCCGACGGCGCTCGGACACGGAAGCTGCTGCAGTCACACCATGCCGGCCCCTTGCTCATGTAACACACGGGCCCGGCCGTGCCCTCGAGTGCGCTCCTCCGCACACTCACAAGGCAGTTCCCAGAAACATGGGCTTCTTATTTTCAGCAGCCATTCGAAAACCCGGAGGCATGGGCGCTTCTAAAAATATTTCATCTGAAAATGTTCAGCTAAACCTGTTTCGAAGCCTCGACTGCTGCTAGGAGCTTTTCTTTGTTCTGACAGATTTGCGCCTCAAGAATTCCAAAGTTAGCGTTCTGATGGGACAGCTCTCAAGAACTCCTCTCGACAAGCCCCTGGTAGTCCTGCCGCGTCCCAGCCAAGCTATCCCGTGCTGCCTTCCAGAAATTGTGTCTCAGGTCACGGGGAGAGTCCTGGACACACCCTCAGACTCAGGACTTTAGACTCATCTGGTCGTTTCTGAAAATGTGCCTTTCCCCCAATCAATACGAATGGTATTTAAACAGCCGGCAAACTTTATGTGCGGAGGAAAAGATAAACAAAAGACGTGTATATCCTTTCAGCTCCAAAATAAACGTAGTTGTGCCCATAGTAAACTGTATATTCTCGGAACCTGACTAAAAGGGGGCGTCTCATCTACACCCGCCCAGTTTAAACTGAGGTTTGGTTGTGTGGAAATGTGGGGACGGCCGTGACACGAAACAGACTTTACGAGCGAAATGCAATAGACTGCGACTACCGCTACTGGCTCTTCCGTACGGAGGTCTAGATCGTCGGGCTAGAGGGGGCTCAAGGGCCTTTCTCTCAGCAGTTCAGGGGAGCCCAGCGCTGCGGGGTGGGGGGTGGAGGGTAGAGACTATCTGAGTCCTCCTGTGTGCTTTGTGAGAGACGAGGGGACAAGCGACTTGCCCGAGGTCCCTAGCAAGTCCGAAATGAGAGCGGGACGGATCCCAGCCCGTCCGCTAGGGAGCCGCGCTGCGGGAAGCAGCACCGGGGGCGGGGGGCTGCCGTCCGGGGCCCTCCGGCGGGAGAGGCGCGGACAGCCCCCCGCGGGCCGGCCAGGACGAGGAGGGGCGGGGAGACGAGGCTCGAGGCTGGGCTGCGCTGACATGGGATGACAGAGGCACGTGGCTGACACAGACAGAGCCGTGGGCGTGCGCGGCCCCCGCGGGCATTGGCGGAACGCGGACTTACTTTCTGGAGGGACCCTATCTTTGTGCGGGCATCCGGACAGACTGCGGTGATGTGGGTAAAGCCCGGTTACGTGGCCGGTTCCATCACACCCCGGGGTGGGACACTTGCTCTCTTTCTTTTCTGCTCTCGAGGGATCTAAAAGCGACAACAGGTGTCAAGAGAATGAATTTTTTACCCATCCAAGACAAAGGTGATTAATTAACAACCTGAAGAGACCTTGACAAATAAAGGAAAAAAGCAGGTGTCAGGGGACAGGCTGTAACACAGACTTGCATAGGTACTTCTTTGGTTTTGGGTGATTTTTTGACCTTAAACAGTGTAATCATGAATCATACAATATTTTACTTTCTTTGCTGGTGGGGAAAAAAAAGGCTATCCCTACCTTAGCTCCTGAATAATCGTTTTCCCGTGTGTTACATGATAAGCTGTGTTGCTCAAAGAAACCAACGTAAATAGTGATGAGACAGTGACCTTCTCAGAGAGCAAAACCACTCGGCGACCCTCCCCGACTGCTCCGTGGAGCTCGGCCGGGGGCGCGAGGCCGCTCGGACACTCTGCCGTGCAGTTTCGACCTCACTGAGTGCCGCCGTCGTCTCCACTCTCGGTGCGACGTTTTACCGCTGTTGGAGGCGGGCATCCCGCGACACTGCTCCACAGCACACCGATTCAGAGAGGTTTCTGAAAATAAGCTGAACTCTTAGAAGGCACTGTAAGCAAATGACCAGAATGGTGGAAATCCCACTGGACAGGGGAGATGGGCAATAAAAAAAACGTTTCAGAAGCTGCTGGAGCGACCATTTGTCTTGATTTCTTCATCTGTACTTGGAACCAGAGGAAGGATCTTACAACGCTGTGCATGCATACGCAAAATTAAGGGGTGAGGGTTCCAGGCCGCCCTGTCGGCTCCCTGCAGCGCCCGGCAAGGAGGGAGCAAAGCAGACCTTCGGTCAACGCTTCAATGCCAGATGCCAGAAATGCAATGCTATCGCTAGTGAAATTATTTCTATATCCAGAATGGACCACGGTTCAACCATGTGCAGAAAATAGCTCCAGAAAATGTTTCTGAGATAAAACTCAGACTGAATAGTGATGAAAGTGGGCAAAACACTATTTTTGAGTCAGTTTTTGAAAACCAGTTGCACAGACCATCAATAAATAGTGACTAGGCTGGTTGGGTCCAGGGAGGGTGCGCGTAACATTTCCTTAGGGGGCTAACGCTTTCCTATCGATGTCTCGTTCAGCAGGCCAATTGTGACCCCAAGAAAGTGTACGTTTGGCTCAAGTTTCTGGAACTCTTATGGGCTTTCTTCTTAAGTCATGCATGTGAACTTGAAATAGACAAAGGGATCACAGGAATATATAAGCAATTTTATGGTTATATAAAAAAGCTCACCCCCCTTTCTTTTTTTTAGCTAGCATTTTATTCTAGGTAATACACCTTTCAGGTCCTGAGTCTGTGAATTAGGGCCGTGCTCGAGGGGCAGACCCTGGGTACGGCTGTAAGAGTCTCCAAGACAAGTCGGTATCCTGCTGCTGTGACCTCTCTAAATATCTCACTGGGGTTTCTCTGACACATGCGCTCAAAGAGCCTAGCATTTTACTGTCTTTTGGGTAGTTTCATCATAATATTAGCATGATTTAATTAATGTAAATATAAAATAGTAAGTGCACAGTAACAGTTTCACAGGAAAATATTCATTATTGAGGATCAAAACCCAAACGTAAATAGCGTTTAAAAGGTAGAAAAGAAACACCCAACCTAAATCGTAACTATTATGCATCATGAAATGACTCTTCTTCGTTAGTACACTTGCGGCTTCCTAACAAGTCACATTATATCAGAGATTTCCGAAGCGTTCTAAAGCTAAGTGCAGATCTGTAGAGAGACAAGTGGCTCAAACAATTTCAGTTTTGGAGGACACAAGGGTATAATCTCCTCTCGATGCCGCTGGCTTCCGCCATCCCCTCCCCCTGCATGCTGATTTCTGGAAATCCCAATTCACCTTGAAGGCAAACATTCAAGCAAACACAAAACAACCGAGCAAGCAAACAGACCAGTAATTCAACGGGAAACCCTGCAAGAACATCTAGAAAAAAAAAATTGTGCGTTGGATTTGGCTCGTTCCCCTTCCTCCCTTTCCAGTGGGCGCTTGAGAAGAAAGATAGAGGAGTTTCACGAGGAACTTGTTTTGCTTTAGCTCAAGATTTTGGAAAGGTTACTCATTTATAATTTAAATAATTTCGAGAAGATGGCATATAAATGAGAATTGGTACGATAAAATAACAACGAAGCTCTAAATGAAGATTACGGATACGCTTTGCAGTTGTAGGAACTGTCCACTGGCCATGTTGGTAAAATGTCACATTATGTATTTTTTCTTTAAATAAGGAGGGCATTCATCTCCTGCCCACTCTGGTGTCCCTGCTTGGTTTTATTGAATTGGCTCTGAACATAGCTACAGATATGCCGAGACCCGGGAATGAGCTGGGCACCACGCGAAACGGAGGAGCTTTGCCCAGAGGAAGAAATCCACAGAAACTGGTAGAGTCAGGAATCGATGCTTTCTGACTCACTCGGAACGTCCAAACCCCAACCCTTGCCCCGTTTCAGGGAAAAGCACATTCAGGTTTTGCAGCTCGTTCCCACCCCTGCCCCGTTTACTGAAAGGAAGCAAGTGGTTTCAATTCCATTCCTTGCAAGAAGCAAAATAAAACAAAGTAACGGTAACAAAGCAAAATGAGTAAGAATCTACAGAAAGCTGCGGGTGGGGGGGGAGCCACAGGAGGCAAGGAAGCCCGGGCGGCCCGGAGTCTGCGACGCCCCCGAGCCCACGCGTCCCCCAAGTACCGTGCCGCCTTGCTCGCTGCCGGCTGCGCCCGGGAACCCGCTCTACGGACTTCGAACACGTCAGCCCAACGTGTGTTTGTCTCACTGAGCAACCCATGAGAGAGGACACTAGTTCTTCCTAAACAGGTGTCGTTCTGTAGGATTCTCAAGTATGCAGCTGCAGAGTTCAGAGACATTGCATGGCAGTGCCCAACATCCGTGCTGTTTCAGCCTTTACTGCCCCAGGCAGGCGGGACGGGTGGGCTAGACCGTGTCGCCTTGAAGAAACGACCCCTTCCTCATATGCCGCCCCTCCCAGGGGCCGTCCCTTCACCTCCCGAACCGAAACGGCAGTCAGCGCTCAAGCCCCTGCCCAGCCAAGCCCCCGACGGGCCCCTGGCTGAGGCCTGCCTGCAGCCGGGCTCTGGTGACCGCGACGCCGTAGGACCACCACGCAGCGCACGCATTGAGAGGAGACTACACCCCGAGGTCCCAACAGAAGAAACCGCTTCTCTGATTGTTCGCGGTTTCTGTGGCAACTGATTTGCAAACCAAAGTCCTGAACCTCATCATCAGATCCGCAGTGCGGAAGCTCAGTCTTTATAAGGAATACAAAGCAACAGAAAACAGAAGATCTTGTTTGGTGCTAATATGGAAGGATTTAAGGAATTACCAATTTCATTTTTGAAACTGTTTCTGACTTAGTTCTTGTAACCGGGATACCCACAGTCTCAAGGCTCTCCACGGGGTGAAATCATCACCAGCTTGCATCACACGTGGACACGGTTCTGCAAACATGGGGCCGATCATTCGTTGAGGGTATGTTTATACGCTTCGGAGATGTACTGACTACATACGTGTATGTTGAAATACAAAGAGATATGCAAACAGGGGCCCCTCCATTTCATAAAGGAGAATCTGCTGAAAGTCTCATTCTGGATGGTTTTGAGTATTTTAACATAAAGTAGGCACCATAACTGTTTCCACAATGGAACGGAATCAGTAAGCAGGAATGAATATAGTAAAGAAATTACTATTGATCTCAGCTTGGACCCGCCATGCCTTGCATAGCAAACAGCTCCCGTTATTTACTATCTTAAGATAATTAATGTGCAGTCGCTGCCCGTGTCTCATGTTCTCAGTCATTCTGTTACTGGTCAGCTTCTATCAGAGATGTTTTCTATGCGGGGGTTTCATCAATCACTATTGTTTGGTGCTAATTTTATAAATCATGATGCCACCTACCCACTCCAACATATAAAATATGTGTTTCCTCCCCGACTGGGTAATTGTTGGGGAGGCTTGCCACTCCACACGGACTGGGCTTGGTGTGAGGGAACCCAGGCTCGTGCTACTGTTTCCTACCACGTGGCGTGTTTGCGCGCTAGCCCCGTCTCTCCCGCTGAGATAGCAGGTCACTCGTGCGCTCTCATCACCGCGCGCTGGGCCGCGCTGAGCATCTCCCAGACACACATTTTGCCGGCTCTCCAGAAACACCAGCTAGAACTCTGTCAGCGACCCCGCATTCGTGAAAGGGCTGAGTGTGACGCCCACGTCATTGGTGGACCATCACCGGCATGTTCACCCCAGCTCCTGCGCTCATGAGCAACTTACGTTAGGTAGAAATATTACCTTTACCATAGTACGGCTTTTTGACGTGGCTGTCACTGGACTTAGGCCTCCTCTCCTCCCCGGGAAGCTGTCTGGGCGACTGCTCCTCGTACGAGCGCACAGTGTCCCGCCTTCCGGCCTCTGTCGCCATCTTGTCCCTCATGGCCTTCGCTCTCTCCGTCTCCAAAGCGATGGCTTTCTCCAGGAGCGTCAGGTTTCCCTTGGTCATGTCGAACACCTCCTCGGACCTGTCTGAGTTCACGGACGTGGTGTCGTCGTCTCGCTCGTGGTACCCGTCCTCCTTGGCACAGCTGGAGAAAGTTCTAGACCTGGGGCTCAGCTGCTCCTCGAGCCGCATCAGGTTCATCATGTCGGAGTAGCTCCTGTCCGGCGTCCTGCCCGCGAAGTCGTCCTCCTGCCGGACGTGCTGGCGGACGCTCATGCTCTGTGGCTGGCCCCGGTCCTGCGGGCTCGCCTCGCTCAGTCTGCGCGCCAGGTCGAAGCACTGGCTCCTGAGGCACTCCAGGCTGCTCAGACACACCTCCTCGTCGCTCTCCTCCACCACCTTGTCCACGAGCCCGTCGTTGACGGGCTTGCCCAGCACCACGTAGCTCACGTTCCTGCCGTCCTGCTGCGACAGGGAGTCTGCGTACGCCCTGTCGCCGAGGCTCTCCGAGAGCACCACGCCGTGTCCCTGGGCCAGCAGCTTCAGCGAGTCCACCGTCTCCCTCACCACGTCGCTGTCCAGGTCGAGGCTCAGCTCGCTCTTCCGGCCCAGGGTCTCGTTCCGGTCGCTGCCGTCCTCCAGGCTGGTGGACGTGCTGCTGTTCATCTCCGACTCGGTCCTGGCGCGGTAGGCCGCGTCCTCGGCGATCTTGCCGAGGTTCAGCAAGGACTTGGCCACCAGCTCATCGTAATTGTCATACTCCTCGTTGTTGTTGTCGTCCTTCTCCGCGTCTTGCATTATTCGAGTATTGTGACAGCTCATTTGATGGTCTTCTGCAAAGAAGATAAAAAAAAAGGGACAAAAAAGAAAAGAAAAGGAAAAAATGGCTAGAACTTGAAGTTTAGTTGCAACAGCATGGAAAGCAAGTCAACTGCACGTCAAACCCTGCTCACCGCGCGTGAGGTACCGAAGTACCGCGTGCAGGTCACCCGGCCGCGTGGCACTGAGGGCTCGGGAGGCCACAGGAGGCACTTGCTACAAACTATCCAGTTCCTTAATTACTCTCAAAACAAACCAGTGCATGTGGGAAAATTAATTTTAAAATATTAATTTTTCATTCTAAATTTTACAAGTGACTTTTATTTTTTATTGGCTTTACTTGCAGCCCAAGCAGATGTGTGATAATCACACTCATCGTGTTACCAGGCTTTCTGAGGGTTCGTGAACTTCAGGCGATACCAACTCTTAAACAGATGTTCGCAGCAATTGCTGTTAAATTGTGTGTTTTCCCAGAGGTGCCCGAGGAGCACGGCGGAAGGCCTCGGGCTCATGCAGCGAGGCCTCCACCTACACTTGGCCTTCTGTATCAGAAGCACATGTTAGGACCAAATTCAGCTCTTCAGTTCTCTTACAGACAATTATGATCCACAGCGAGGCAACGGGAATGCGTAGTAAAAGTTTAGGAACTAAATCTAATGAACGGTGGTTCCCGCACGTGTGTCTCAGGTTTGAGAGAGAGGGAGAGAAGAGTGCACAGTGACCCGATGCCACTGAAGGACAGGACTGGGGTCAGGGTGCACCCGGGGGCCATTTGCAGCCACGGTTAATGGGACCCTGGCACCCTGGCATTTGCCCGCCTTCCAGCCTCAAAAAATCTTGGGGAGCTGGTAGAAATACTGTATGAATGAGCATTATGCCCAATCACAAAAAAGGATTTAGGACAACTGGCTGAAACACCACCACGTTAAAGCCCCTGTGTTTCACCCAAAACGTATTCTGTTTAATGCTCAGGGAATATTCGGGATGTGCGTCTCTCTCCGCTGTGCTGTGTGATTGCTTCATGGATATTCCAAATACAGGAACTAACGCGTGGGCTCCGACAGGCCCCTCCCCCAGCCCGCGGACCGGGTTAGTTATAACCGATGCCACCGTCACATCCGCCTTTGGCTTGTGTGATTGAAAAAAACCGAAGAAGCATTGCTCCAGTTTATAAATGTGCAGCAGAAATGAGGTGTGTTTGTTAGCACCGAGTACCTATTGGCTAACGCAGAGTCGGGCATCCCTGGGGCCTCCGGGATCCTGGGCATGGATCCTGGCATGGATCCTGGCATGGATCTCACGCTGCTCCCTCCCAAGAGGCTCTGGGTGGTGAGCGAGCTTTGGGCACCACCACAGCAATGACAATTTTGGCTGGCCCACACAGCAAATCAACACGTTTTTAAAATCTAACACATCTTTCTAAGTGTCAGCAACTCAAGTTTGCTGTATGTTAGTCATAGAGCTTTGCTAGTTATATGAAACAAACATCGTTTCCTTTCTGGATAATTCCTAGACATCGTCTTCTGTAGAATGAAAACTCACGCATTCCCAGAGAGCAGCAAGAGGAAAGGAGCCCGACCCGGTGAGCACAACCAGCAATATGGGGGACGGCTCTGAGCGGCAGGCAGACCGTGCCCTCCGCCGAGGGGTCGAGGGTTCGAGAGATGAAGGCAATCCTGTTCTACCGAATTCTTGAAGGTATGAAAGTCACATTCTCCTCTCAGTTTACACACTTTGATTTTTATATTCATGGGCTGTGATTGGAGGAGCAGCCCCCAGGGGCCAGCCAGGCCCCCGCTGCCCCACGACCTGGAGGCCAGCACCGCCGTGCCTACAAGGAGCCAACCACGACACGAACCCGCACGTACGTTTGCAAACACGAAAGCACAAGCAACACCTTGGGGCATTCTGCAAGCTGCGTCAGAGAGGAGACCGCGGGCAGGTGACGTGTACTATTTTTACCATTTTCTCTTAACTTCCTCTTGTGAGACGCGTCTTGTCCTCCTGGAGAGCTCAGGAAGGAGGAGACGGATGGAGGAGGGGACAGGAAACCAACGCCCGTGTCACCTCCTGGCTCCTTCTAGAACCGAGAGGCGGAACGTGGCAGCGATCCCCTGTTTACGAAGCTCTTCACCTCCCTACCACCGTCTAGTTTTAGGTAATTTCAGTTAATTCTCCACATCGTAAATCCTAGGGTTATCTTCAGTTCATCTGTTCCAAATAGGAACTGGTTATCACTGTATTTCTGATTTCGTGACAGCCTCCCCCGCCCACGCCCCCTGCCCCCCGCCTCCACGCCCCCCCACCCCGTCCCCCCGCTCCCCGCTGCCCTGCCCCCCACTCCATGCCGCTCCCCCTGCCCCCCCTCTGCCCCATGCCGCTCCCCAGCCCCACGCCTCCACGCCCCCCCGCCTCGTCCTCCCGCTCCATGCCACTCCCCCAGCCCCCCCTGCCTCATGCCCCCCCTCCCCTGCCCCATGCCACACCCCCTCTGCCCCATGCCGCCCCCCCTAGCCCCACGCCCCCCGCCCCATGCCGCCCACGGAAGGGGCACGCCTTGCCTTTCTGGGCAC
>JAPYYM010000813.1:0-14238 GCA_028534135.1 Potos flavus
GTATTGCATGGAGCACTGGGACTGGGTGTGGTACATAAACAATGAATCTTGTAACACTGAAAAAATAAAATAAAAGTATTTGGGGATAAAAAAAAGAGAGAAGATAAAATTATGGAAAATAATGTAGCTGAAAAGAAGAGGGAAAGAAAGGGTGTGGATCACAAACGTAGACTTAGGAAACTCAGTGACTTCTTAAAACATGATAACATTCATATCCTAAGATCCCCAGAAGATGAAAAGAGAGAAAAAATGACAGAAGGTTTATCTGACAAATTATAGCTGAAAATTTCCATTAACTGGGGAAGGACACAGACATCAAAATCCAAGAAGCACAAAGAAGTCCCACTGAATTCAACAAAAGCCAGCCATCAACTAGACATATAGTCAAATTCAAAAAGTACACAAACAAGGAAACAAATCCTGAGAGCAGTAAAGGAGAAAAAAAGCCCTTAACTTACAAGGGAAGACAGATCAGATTTTCAGCAGGTCTGTCCACAGAAACCTTGCAAGCCAGAAGAAAGAAGCAGGGTATATTCAATGTACTGAATGGGAAAAATATGCAGCGAAGAATACTTTATCCAGAAAGGCTGTCATTCAGAATGGGAGGAGAGATAAATGGTTTCCCAGGCGACCAAACCAGATTTGCAAGGAATATTAAAGGGAACTCTTTGAATGGGGGAAAAAAGTAACCAAGACTAGAAAGGAACAGAGAATATCACCAGAAACACCAGCATTGCAGATAATAGAATAGAAGTAAATTCATATCTTTCAATAATTACTCTGAATGTAAATGGGCTAAATGCTCCAATCAAAAGACATAGGGCATCAGAATGGATAAAAAACAAGACCATCAGAATGGATAAAAAAAAAAAAATAAGACACTCATTTTAGATCTAAAGACACATGTAGTTTGAAAGTGAGGGGATGAAGAGCCATCTATCATGCTAATGGACATCAAAAGAAAGCCATACTTATAACAGACAAGCTAGATTTTAAACCAAAGACAGATATATTTAGAACATTTCATCCTAAAGCAGCAGAACACACTTTCTTTTCAAGTGCCCATGGAATGTTTTCCAGAATAGATCACATACTGGGTCACAGATCAGCCTTCAACAACTACAAAAAACGGAGATCATACCATGCATATTTTGAGACCACAATACTATGAAACTTGAAGTCAGTCACAAGAAAAAAATTGAAAGACCACAAATACATGGAGGTTAAAGAACATCCCACTAAAGAATGAATTGGATAACCAAGAAATTAAAGAAAAAATTTAAAAGTACATGGAAGCAAATGAAAATGAAAATATGACAGTCCAAAACCTTTGGGATGAACAAAGGCAATCTTAAGAAAGAAGTATATTGCAATACAGGCCTACCTCAAGAAGCAGAAAAGTCTTAAGTACACAACTTAAACTTACACCTAAAGGAAAAAGAAAAGGAACAACAAATAAAGCATAAAGCCAGCAGAAGGGGAATAATAAAGATTAGAGCAGAAATCAATGATACAGAAACAAACAAAAAACTACAACAGATCATAGAAACTAAGAAGTGGTTCTTTGAAAGAAATAACAAAATTGAAAAACAGCTAGCCAAACTTAATTTAATAAAGAGAAAGGACTCAAATAAAATCAGAAATGAAAGAGGAGAGATCACAATCAACACTACAGAAATGTAAACAATTATGAGAATGTTATGAAAATTATATGGCAACAAACTGGGAAGTCTGGAAGAAATGGACAAATTCCTAGAAACACACAAACTACCAAAATGGAAACATAAAGAAATAGAAAATTTGGAAACAGATAACCAGCAAATAGATTGAATCAGTAATCAAAATTCTACCAAAAACAAAAGTCCAGGGCCAGATGGCTCCCAGGGAAATTCTAGCAGACATTTAAAGAAGAGTTAATACCTATTTTACCAAATGGTTCCCAAAAATAGAAATGGAAGGAAAACTTTCAAACTCCATCTACAAGGACAGCATTACTTTGATTCCAAAACCAGACAAAGACTCCACTAAAGAGGAAAATTACAGGCTGATGAACATGGATATAAACATTTTCAACAAGATACTGGCAAATTGAGTCCAATAGTATATTAAAAGAATTATTACCATGGGGAAGTGGGATTTATTCCTGGGCTGTGGGATAGTTTAATATTCACAGATTATTGTGATATACCACATTAATAAAAGAAAGGATAAGAACCATATGATCCTGTCAATAGATGCGGAAAAAGCATTTGACAAAATACAGCATTGATTCTTGATAAAAACACTCAAAAAGGTAGGAATACATGAAAATTTACCTCAACATTATTAAGGTCCTATACAAAAGACTGACAGCTGATGTTATGCTCAATGGGGAAAAACTGAGAATTTTTCTTTCACAATCTAGAACAAGACAGGATGTCTACTCTCACCATGACTATTTAACATAGCACTGGAAATCTTAGTCTTAGCAATCAGGCAACAAAAAGAAATAAAAGTCATCCAAATTGGCAAGGAAGAAGTCAAACTTTCAATACTTGCAGATACTCTATGAAGAAAACTAAAAGACTTCACCTAAATATTGTTAGAACTAATACAGAATTCAGCAAAGTAGCAGGACACAAAATCAATGTACAGAAATCTCTTGCATTTGTATACATCAATAATAAGGCAGCAGAAAAAGAAATCAAGGAATCAATCCCATTTACAAATGCACCAAAGACGGTAAGATACCAAGGAATAAACCTAATCAATGAGGTAAAAATACTGTATTCTGAAAACTGTAAAAAACTTATGAAAGAAATTTAGGAGGACACAAAGAAATAGAAAAACATTCCATGCTCATGGACTTGAAGACCAAACATTGCTAAAATGTCTATACTACCCAAAGCAATCTACATATTTAATGCAATCCTTATCAAAATGCCACCAGCGTTTTTCAGCAAGCTAGAATAAACAATTGGTTTGTATGGAACCAAAAAAGAACCTGAAAATCCAAAGCAATCCTGAAAAAAAAAAAGCAAAACTGGAGGTATCACAATTCCAGACTTCAAGCTGTATTACAAAGCTGCAGTCATCAAGACTATATAGTACTGGCATATATAGGACATATATAATACAATGTACTGGGACAAAAACAGACACATAGATTAATGGAACAAAATTGAAAACCCAGAAATGGTCCCACAACTACATGGTCAACTAATCTTCAACAAAACAAGAAAGACTATCAAACGGAAAAAAGGTGATCTCTTCCAAAAGTCGTGTTCAGTGAACTGGACAGCAACATGCAAAAGGCAACTGGACCACTTTCTTACACTATACACAAAAATAAATTCGAAATAGATGAAAGACCTAAATGTGAGTCAGGAAATCACCAAAATCCTGGAGCAGAACACAAGCAGTAACCTCTCTGACATCAACCATAGCAACTTCTTACTAGACACATCACTACCACAAACAAAAGCAAAAATGAGCTATTGGGACTTCATCAGGATAAAAAGCTTCTGCATAGCAAAGGAAACAACAAAACTAAAAGGGCAGCCTATGGAATGGGACAAGATATTTGCAAGGGATATATCTGATAAGGGTTGATATCCAAAATTTATAAAGAGGTTTAAAAACTCAACACCCCCAAAAACAAATAATCCATCTAAGAAATGAGCAAAAGGCATGAATAGACATTTTTTTCAAAGGAGACCTCCAGATGGCTAACACACATGAAAAAAGTTTAACATCACCATCATCAGAGAAATATAAATAGATTTCACGATGAGATATTATCTTGCAACTGTTAGAATGGCTAAAATTAGCAAAACAAGAAAGAACAGGTGTTGATGAGGATGCATAGAAAGAGGAGTCCTCTTGAACTGCTGGTGGGAATGGAAACTTGTGCAGCCACTCTGGAAAACAGTATGGAGGTTTCTCAAAAAGTTAAAACCGGAATTACCCTATGATCCAGCAGTTGCAGGACTAGGTACTTACCAAAAGAATACAAAACTTTGAAGGTGTATCTGCACCCCAATAGTTGTTTATAGTTTATAGTTTATAGCAGTTTATAGCAGCATTATCAACAATAGCTAAAACTATGGAAAGAGCACAAATGTCCCTCAACTGATGAATGGATAAAGAAGTTGCAATGTATGTATATAAAATGTAACATTACTCAGCCATCAGAAAGAATGAAATCTTGACATTTGTAATGACATGGATAGAATTAGAGTATATAATGCTAAGTGAAATAAGCCGGTCAGAAAAAGACAAATACCATATGATTTCACTCATGTGTGGAAGTGAAGAAACAAAACAGGCGAACATATGGAAGTGTAGAAAAAAAGGAAAAAACAGATGGGTAAACTAACTGTGAGAGACTTTTTTTTTTTTAATTGTGTTATGTTAGTCACCATAAATTACACCATTAGTTTTTGATGCAGTGTTCCAAGATGCATTATTTATGTACAACACCCAGTGCTCCATGCAGTATGTGCCCTCCTTAATACCTACCACCAGACTCACAGATCTCCCCAACCTCCTCCCCTCTAAAACCCTGTTTCTCCTAGTCCACAGTCTTTCATGGTTTGTCTCCCCCTCCGATTCCCCCAATTCACTTTTCCTTTCCTTCTCCTAATGTTTTCCATGTTATTCCTTATGTTCCACAAGTAAGTGAAATGATATGATAATTGACTTTCTCTGCTTGACATATTTCACTCAGTGTAATCTCCTCTAGTCTCATCCATGTTGATGCAAAGTTGGGTATTCATCCTTTCTGATGGCTGCATACTATTCCATTGTATATATGGACCACATCTTTATCCATTCATCTGTTGAAGGGCATCTTGGCTCTTTCCACAGTTTGGCAGTTGTGGCCATTGCTGCTATGAACACTGGGGTACCTATGGCCCTTCTTTTCACTACATTTGTATCTTTGGGGTAAATACTCAGTAGTGTATTTGCAGGGTCATAGGGTAACTCTATTTTTAATTTTTTGAGAAATCTCCACACTGTTTTCCAAAGTGGCTGCACCAACTTACATTCCCACCAACAGTGGAAGAGGGTTTCCCTTTCTCCATATCTTCTCCAACATTTATTGTTTCCTGTCTTGTTAATCTTTGCCATTCTAACTGGTGTAAAGTGGTGTCTCATGTGGTTTTGATTTGAATTTCCCTGATGGCTAATGATGATGAGCATTACTTCATGTGTCTGTTAGCCATTTGTTTGTCTTCATTGGAGAAGTGTCTGTTCATGTCTTCTGCCCATTTTTCGACATGATTATTTGTTTTTCGGGTGTTGAGTTTGAGTTCTTTATAGATCTTGGATATCAGCCCTTTGTAGTGTCATTTGTAAATATCTTCTCCCATTCCGTGGGTTGCCTCGTTGTTTTGACGACTGTTTCCTTTGCTGAGCAGAAGCTTTTATATCTTGATGAAATTCCAAAAGTTCATTTTCACTTTTGTTTCCTTTGCCTTTGGAGACGTGTCTTGAAAGAAGTTGCTGTGGCCGATATCGAGGAGTTTACTGCCTAGGTTTTCCTCTTGGATTTTGATGGATTCCTGTCCCATGAGAGACTTTTAATAATAGAGTATAAACTGAGGGTTGATAGAGGGATGTGGGTGCGGGATGGGCTAAGTGGATGATGGGTTTCGGAGGGCACTTGTTTTGATGAGCAACATACATCACTGTAAGTGATGAATCACTTAATTCTACTCCTGAAACCAATATTGCACTGTATGTTAACTATCTAGAATTTAAATAATTACTTGAAAAAAAATTCCTGTTTGAAGGTGAAAAAATAATACAAATTAAAAAAAGGGTTATATACATAATTATGAGACCTGAAACCATAAAAATACTGGAAGAGATCATACACAGTAACTACTTTGACATTGGCCATAGCAATGTTTTTCTAATAAGTTCTCCTGAGGCAAGCGAACATAAAAATAAACTATTGAGACTCTATCAAAATAAAAATTTCTGCACAGTGAAGGAAGTAATCAATAAAGGTTAAAAATAACCTACAGAATTGGAGTATTTATTTGCAAACGACATATCTGATGAAGAGTTGTTATCCAAAATCTCTAAAGAACTTATCAAACTCAACACCCAAAACCAAATAATCCAATTCAAAATGGGCAGAAGACAGGAACAGACATTTCTCCAAGGTAGACGTTCAGATCACCAATAGACACATAAAAAGATGCTCAGTGTCACTCATCATCAGGGAAATACAATTAAAAACTAAAATGAGATATTACCTAATACCTGTCAGAATGGGTAAAATTAATAAAAGAAACAACAGGTATTGGTGAGAATGTGGAGACGGGGGAATCTTCTTGCACTGTTGGTGGGAATGCAAATGGTGTAGCCACTGTGGAAAACAATAGGGAATTTATAAATATATAATGGAATTACATATATACACATATATGTTATACATAATTTATACATATATACACACATATATACATATGTATACATATATTTATATACATACATGCAAGTTATACAGGCAGATATATACATAATTCCATGACTATACATAATTATACCATTCATAAATAGACATGTGTATATGCATAATTCCATAATTACACATATATGGAATATTATTCAGCCATAAAAGAAAATGATGTCTTGCCATTTCCAAAGACATGAATGGAGCTAGAGAGTATACTGCTAAGTGAAATAAGTCAGTCAATGACAAATACTATCTGATTTGACTCATATGTGGAATTTAAGAAACAAAACAAATGAGCAAAGGGGGAAAAGAGAGAGAGAGATAAATCAAGAAACAGACTCTTTTTTAAAAAAAATTATTTTATTTTTTCAGTGTTCCAAGATTCATTGCTCGTGCACCACACCCAGACCCTTAATTGTAGAGAACAGATGATGTTTGCCAAAGGAGAGATGGGCAGAGGAATAGGTTAATTAGATGACGGGAATAAAGAAGTGCATTTGTGATGAGCATCTGGTGATGTATGGAAGTGTTGAATCACTATACTGTACACCTGAAATTAATATAACACTCTATGTTAACTAAGTGGAATTAAAATAAAAACTTTACTGTTTTTTTATTTCTATATCATTGATTTCTGCTCTAATCTTTATAATTTCCCTTCTCCTGCTAGATTTCAGCTGTATTGGCTTTCTTTTTCCAAGTCCTCTAAGTGTAAGTTTAGTTTGTGTATTTGAGATTTTTCTTGTTTTTGAAGAATACCTGTATTTCTATAGACTTCCCTCCTAGGACTGCCTTTGCTACATCCCAAATGTTTTGAACCATTCTGTTTTCATTTTCATTTGCTTCCATGTTTTATTTTATTTTTTCTTTAGTTTCCTGGTTGACTCATTCATTCTCTAGTAAGATGTTCTTTAATCTTTACATATTTTTGGTCTTTCCAAAATTTTTCTTGTGGTTGACTACAAGTTGCATAGCACTGTGGTCTGAAAATATGCATGGTATGATCTCAATTTTTTTGTACTCATTGAGTCGTTTTGTGACCCAGTGTGTGATCTATTCTGGAGAATGTTCCATTATGTTCCAACTAGTATTCTGCTGGTTTAGGATAAAATTGTCTGAATATATCTATTAAAATCCATCTGGTCCACTGTGTCATTTGGAGGACATTTGATGCGATGAGCACTGGGTGTTATATGGAACCGATGAATCACTAAACTCTACCCTAAACCTAATAATACATTGTATGTGAACTAACTTGAACTGAAATAAAAAAGTTTATAAAATAAAAATAAAAACTTAAAAAATAAAGGAAATTTGTAAAATTACTTTCTTGAATGTTTAGTGTAGATTGGGGAGGCAGTTTTCACATACCTGTTGATATAACACTCATGCAGCTTTAGGTTAGCACCACCATATAGCCTGTAAATAAATGTAAGCTTCTCTTTCAAGTAATGTTTCTGCATTAGTTTCAAATGTATGGACTATTTAGTTATTCAGTCTAATTGTACAACTACTTTAAAGCAACCCTTTAGAATACTTTTGGTTGGTAAGTTGTCTACTTACCAACATTTATGTAAGTAATTTTACCTACAGATGTCTATATCAAGCATAAGGGCAGAAGTTAATCATTGGGGTCAAGCTTAAGTGGCATTTTGGCCAAATAGATATTTCATTATATTTGTGTAGGAATATAAGAACAAATGCATATGCATAATTATGCTGTAATTGTTTTTTTTCTATCTCCAAGGATAATCCTAGAAGACCTGAACAATCTCTCTTCAGGGTAACTTAAAACTTGGATGTATACATCCACTTTGTAAAAGCTCAACATCCCTGGTAACCCCAGTGCCATTTTAAGCAGAAAAAAGTAGGTAATTTCAGAGATAATCCATAAGATTTTCCAACTACATTCTACTTCAATGCTTTTTCAGTAACTGTGTTTTTAATTACTTCATTGTATAAACAGAACATCTGGGGAAGTGCTAGTATCAGAGAAAACCTTTTAGATGCTCTTATCAGCCAAAGTTCTTTAAGGAAAATGAAAATTATTCTAGGTATTCCAACTAAGATAATTCAATTTAAGAAGCTGCTTACAAGTTCACTGTTATTCAATCAAAGAACTACCTATAAGCTGAACATAACTCGAATCCATAGAGACATAGTACTTAAGGTAGCTACTACAAATTAATTATAGCTGCCATGGTGAGGCAGAAAATTTAAATTTCACATATGTCTTTTTCATTAGTAAATTTAATTTTTTCTTGCATTTCTTTAAAATGTGTCACCATATAAGTACTACTCATTGGTTACACAATAAATCTAACCCTCTCTCTTTATTAAAAGTCTGAAAACTTTTTTAACAATCTAACATACTTAACATATATTGCTCCCTTCTATTTTTTTAAGACTTTATTTACAATGAATATTGGAATACTGAAAAAATTAAATTAAAAAGATTTTATTTATTTATTTGACAGAGAGAGATGCAGTGAGAGAGGGAACACAAGCAGGGGGAGTGGGAGAGGGAGAAGCAGGCATCCTGCTGAGCAGGGAGCCTAGATCGGAGGACTCTGGAATCATGACCTGAGCCAAAGGCAGACGCTTAATGACTGAACCACCCAGGCGCCCCATATTGCACTCTTCTAAAGCAAACATCTCTTGTTCCTGCAATCCTAAACTACAAATATAATTGTGCAAGCCTTGTTGAATTATAAACTTTGATACTTATCCAAGAGATTGATCATAGTGTTTGGAGACTGACTTCCAATACTTCTTTTAGAAATTAAAGCAATGTAAAAACATTTGATTTGGCATCAAGTTGTCATTTTTCCTTAAATGCTAAACTTGAAAATATTCATATTTCTGTAAAAGAAAGACAGAAAGACAGATAAACAGGAAGGAAGAAAGGAAGGGAGGGAGGGAGGAAAAGAGAGAGGGGTATGGATGGAGAAAGGGAGGGAAGGAGGAAAAGATATAGAAGGAAAGATAAAGAAGGGAGGGAGAGAGGAAGGGGAAAACAATAAAAAGTGACTCAAACTCTCTCTTTTGGAAGAGGCCATGCGTAATGAATGAATGAATGAATGAATAAGGATTAAAACAATATTCATTCAATTAATACTTGTTGAGAACCTTTGGGTGGACAACCTTCATTCTAAATGACAGCAATACAGCTAACAACAAATGAGCTCTCACTGGGAGCTGACATTCTTGTTGGGGAAGCCACATTAAAAAACAAACACAAATTAATATGAAAATAACACCTACTAATAAGTGCCAAAGTAGTAATTATAATGAAGTAAAGTGATATACAGAATGTGTGTGTGGGGGGTGGTGGTGAGAGAATTAAATGGGAGAGTCAAAAAATGTCCTTCGCGAGGAAATAAGAGTCAAGTCACATTTAGTCTTAAAAGAAGCACCTTATGGAAGAAAGCAGGGAGGAACATTTAAGGCAGCAAACAGTTGGTACCAAGGCCTTCTACCCACAGACATGGACTCAATATGTCCAACAATAGAGCAAAGGCCTATGAGATTGGGGAGAACACAGTGAGATGAAGGTGGAAAAGCAGGAGAGAAGGAGTGAGGGAAGCTAGTGTAGGCCAGACTGGGGATTTCAGTTAATTTAATGTGATAAGAACATCTAAAGCCAGTAAATGGTATAATATGATTCATGTTTTAAACAATTTTTCTGGATATTTTAGGAAGAGAAAATGGTATTATTTACACTATTATTGGGTTTATAAAAATATTATGATCTTTTCCATAAATCCTAAAATAGTGTTTAATGCTAAATTTAAACATTTCTCAATTTATTTTTCTGACTTTTCATTATATTACCAGTAAGCCAAGGACTAAGATTTCTACTTTACAGAGGTGTTTAACACTTCTCACAGTACCTACAATGTAATATACGTTCTGTCAATATTTGTTGAGTAAATGAACAAATGAAAAAAATAAAATATATGTAAATTCCATTGCTACATATGTGTTTCTTAAAAAAAAAGTTTTAATCAAAATTTTTTCTCCAAATGCTATCTCAAATGTACACATGAGCCAGTGATTTCCTGGCTTCTCCTTGTGGAAGAAACTCATTTGTGTTAAGGGACTCAATATAAAATGTATTGTTCTGAATTTTTCTAAAAAGTATTTGAGAAGGGGGCACATGGGTGGCTCAGTGGGTTAAAGCCTCTGCCTTCAGCTCAGGTCATGATCTCAGGGTCCTGGGTTCGAGCCCCGCATGGGGCTCTCTGCTCAGCAGGGAGCCTACTTCCCCCTCTCTCTCTGCCTGCCTCTCTGCCTACTTGTGATCTCTCTCCTGTCAAACACATAAACAAAATTTAAAAAAAAAATTTTGAGAAGAAAGTATATTTGGTAATTATTTAAGCTGCAACTTTTATTGTAAATGTTCTTAGATCACTGAAATTTCTAGATAAAAGCATAGATAAAATATAGTATGTGTGTTAAATAAGAGATTCTATATATAACAATGGAATATTGCTCAGTCATCAGAAAGGATGAATACCTACCATTTACATCGACGTAGATGGATCTGGAGGTTATTATGTTAAGTGAAATAAGTCAGTTAAAGAAAGGTAATTATCATATGGTTTCACTCATATGTGGAATATAAGAAATAGTGCACAGGATAATAGGAGAAGGGAGGGAACACAGAATGAGAAGAAATCAGAGAGGGAGACAAACCATGAGAAACTCTTGACTCTGGGAAAGAAACAGCGTTACTGGAGGGGAGATGGGTGGGGGGAAGGGGTAATTGGGTTATGGGCATTAAGAAGGGCATGTGAGGTGATGAGCACATCATGTTATACACAACAAACTACATCTGAAACGAATAGTGTATTATATATTGATTAATTGAATTTAAATTAAAAATATATTATATATATTAAATATATATATTTTTTCTCAGATGTATATGGATCATAATGTCTTACCATAAATTTTATTTTATTTTTTATTTTTTTATTTAGAGTACAAAGTATTTCTTATAAAATGCTGCATATTCTATTCTAACTGCATAAACTTTCTTCACTGTTAGCTGACTTGAACATACTCATATTCTTAATGAAGAAATGTAAGAAGAATTTAAGAAAATTAGATGATTTACTAAAAGTCAATCTTTGGTTTCCTCCCTCTTATTTTTTAGGGTAGTTTCTTTATTTCTTTCCTTCTTTCCTTTCTTTCTTTCTTTCTTTCTTTCTTTCTTTCTTTCTTTCTTTCTTTCTTTCTTTCTTTCTTTCTTTCTTTCTTTCCTTTTCCTTCTTTTCTTTTTCTTTCTTTCTTTCTTTCTTTCTTTCTTTCTTTCTTTCTTTCTTTCTTTCTTTCTTTCTTTCTTTCTTTCTTTCTTTTCTTTCTTTCTTTCTTTCTTTCTTTCTTTCTTTCTTTCTTTCTTTCTTTCTTTCTTTCTTTCTTTCTTTCTTTCTTCTTACTTCTTTCTTCTTCTTTCTTTCTTATGGTTTCCTCTCTTTTCAAGTTGTGCTCTTCTGGGAAGAGCCAGTGTCAACCTTTTGGAGTAGCTGTGTTTTGTTTTACTCCACATGGTGTCACTCTACCCCTGCCAAGGTCATAATTATCTCTAGTTCAGTTTCTGAACTTCCACTGGATGTTAAGGAGGAAAATCATTATGTTTATTTTAAAACACACTAATGGAAAAAAATTCCTATTTTCACTGTAAGATAGCATGACCAATTTTCCCAAATGCCTCTCTCTCATTTCTCTCAAACTTCAAAACAAATAGCACATTTTAAGACAAGTAGGAAATATATTATTTTGTCTCTGTAGGCTAATTCACTAAATTAATAGACTAAATAAGCAATATTCCCAAAATTGTAATGTTTCGTTAAAAAAAAGTTTCTTCACCTTTACTTAGTGTTTTTACTTAACTCTGGTTTCATATTCAAATATATATTTTTAAAATTAAAATAGTTATGTTTTAAAACATATTTTGTCATTTTAGGTTAAAGTTATATTTTAGTTATGGTTATGGTTTATAACATATAGATATATTTCAAAATATAATATGTATTTTTATATTTAAATATAAAATATATCCCTGAGTGTTTTAGTAATTTCTTGAAAAATACAAAAATTATGTAAGACACAGTTTAATTGAATTATAATTTTTAAAAAGGTAGATGCTAGGTGACAGTAGTGTGTTGCTTAGTAGAGCTTGCCAGGAGAAACTTTTGATAACGTTCGCCCTAGCTTTGTGGTTGTATAGGCACAAATTTCTTGATATACTGTGACTATCAGAAAGAAAATAAACTATACGCTTGTCACTGTGCTGTCATTCTGTTATGAGTGACACTATAGCACATAGAGGGACTCCAGAAACAAATTTTTGGTCTCAAATTTCAAATCCATTAGGATTAGTTTCTTCATCTGTACTGTGGGAATAATTACAATACCTATTTTTAAAAAAATTGTCAGTATTAGGTGAATATAATATACATTAATTAATATTAATATATAATGTGTATAATATAATATATAATATAAACATATAATAATTAGGGGCCAATAAAATATTCTGATAATGGAAAATAAAAACACGCCAAAGTCTGGAGGAAAAAACTTATTTTGGAGATATAGACAGTTCTATATGGTTCTATATGGTTCCCTAAAGTCTTTATGGTTCTATATGGTTCTATATGGTTCCCTAAAGTCAAACCCCAAACAGGCTAATCCCTGTCCAGATTAGATTAGGGATTTTTATTTATTTATTTATTTATTTATTTATTTATTTATTTATTTATTTATTTATTATTATTTTTTTCTTCCCAAATACTTATATTTTATTTTTTCAGTGTTACAAGATTCATTGTTTATGTACCACACCCAGTGCTCCATGCAATACGTGCCCTCCTCAATACCCACCACCAGGCTCGCCCATCCCTCCACCCCCTCCCCTCCAAAACCCTCAGTCCCTTGTTCTGAGGTCACAGTCTCTCATGGTTCTTGACCCCTCCGATTTCCTCCAATTCATCCCTCCCTTCCCTCTCACAACGTCCTCCATGTTTGTCCTTATGCTCCACACGTAAGTGAGACCCTATGATAATTGACTTTCTCTGCTTGACTTATTTCACTCAACATAATCTCTTCCAGTCGTGTCCATGTTAAAATAAAAGTTGGGTATTCATCCTTTCTGATGGAGGCATAATATTCCATTGTATATATGGACCATATCTTCTTGATCCATTCATCCATTGAAGGGCATCTAGGCTCTTTCCACAGTTTGGCGATTGTGGCCATTGCTGCTATGAACATTGGGCTACATGTGACCCTTCTTTGTACTGCATCTGCATCTTTGGGGTAAATACCCAGTAGTGCAATGGCAGGGTCATAGGGTAACTCTATTTTTAATTTCTTGAGGAATCTCCACACTGTTTTCCAAAGTGGCTGCACCACCTTGCATTCCCACCAATAGTGGAAGAGGGTTCCCCTTTCTCCATATCCTATCCAACATTTGTTGTTTACTGTCTTGTTGATTTTGGCCCTTCTAACTGGTGTGAGGTGGTATCTCAGCGTGGTTTTGATTTGAAGCTCCCTGATGGCTGATGAGGATGAACATTTCTTCATGTGTCTGTTAGCCATTTGTATGTCTTCTTTGGAGAAGTGTCTGTTCATGTCTTCTGCCCATTTTTTGACGTGATTATCTGTTTTTTGAGAGTTGAGTTTGAGGAGTTCTTTATAGATCTTAGATATCAGACCTTTGTCTGTAGTGTCATTTGCGAATATCTTTTCCCATTCCGTGGGTTGCCTGTTTGTTTTGT
>JAPYYM010000814.1:0-14238 GCA_028534135.1 Potos flavus
TCTGTCCAGGACTAAGTTATTCTGATCCATACTTCTTAGCCTCCCATGTAGCTAGAATGTTGCAAAGAGCAAAGGCTTTGGAGTCCCACAGACCTGAGTTCAAGAGTCTCCTGTTCCACTTCTGGCTGTGTAACCTGGGCTGGCTAGTTTAGCTTACTTCTGTGAAGTCAGTTTCCTCATCTGTAAAATGGGACCAATCATCTCTTACTAATGTTATAGAGATAAAACACACATGCACACCTATACACACATGAAGTTACTAGTTCAGTGCCTGGCACACAGTAGGCAAACAACTTTTTTTTTTTCAACGTAGGCTCCGTGCCCACCATGGAGCTCATTGTGGGGCTTGAACTCACAACCCTGAGACTGAGACCTGAGCTGAGATTCAGAGCCAGACGCTTAACCCACTGAGCCACCCACATGCCTCCAAACAATCCTATTATTCAAACTCTTATAGTCTGGGGCACCTGAGGGGCTCAGTCGGTTAATCGACTCGATTCTTGATTTCGACTCAGGTCATGATCCCAGGATTGTGAGATTGAATCCTGCATGGAGGCCCGCCTTGGGCTTCTTGCTGCATGTGGAACCTGCTTAAGATGCTCTCTCTCGGGGCACCTAGGTGGCCCAGTCATTAAGCATCTGCCTTCGGCTCAGGTCATGATCCTGGGGTCCTGGGATCGAGCCCTGGATTGGGCTCCCCGCTCAGCGGGGAGCCTGCTTCTCCCTCTCCCACTCCCCCTGCTTGTGTTCCCTCTTTGTGGGGTGAGAAAGTGAAGGTTAGGTGGAGAGAACAATATATACAAACACTTGTTGAGTGCCTATATGGAGGGCCCTGTGACTCTGACAGGTAATAAGAACTCTGTGAAATAAATAAATAAAATCTTTTAAAAAAAAAAATGCTCTCTCTCTGTCCCTCTCCCTCCGCCCCTGGCCTCTAAAAACAAAAACAGGACAAAACTCTTGTAGCCTGACTCCTTATCTTCGTCTCGCCTCACCATTACCCCCATGATCCAACCCCACCCCCCCTCCCCCCCGCCAAGCTTGGGTCAGACCATGTGATTTTATAACATCTGTGTCATTTAGCAACTTATTGCTTCTCAGCTCTAAATCCACTCTTTTTGTCTGCTCTGTACTTACAGAGCTGGGCCTTCTAAGTAGTTCTCCTTTTCCAGCTGACAGAGGTAAGCTTTTTCACTACAGGGTACTAAAGGGACATTGGAGGGGAATGGACCTTCCTTTCCTGGTTTCACATTGGCTTACTTCCTGGGTTCCTGGAAAGCATGCTTTTTTCTCCACTACTTGGCCCGAAGTTTCTCCAGTGCTAGGTGTCTGCACCCTGCAAATTTCTCAGTTTGCCCGCCACATACTTTCTCCAGCTTGTGACTAGGGTAGCAGTTGCATACCAGGAGCCCCAGACAACATGGGTCTGCGCCCAAGTTCAGGTTATCCCTGCCCACACCTTCTCCTCAACCCTAGACACCCATACACTGGAAGCTCCACAGGACGCCTATCTGCAGAGACAACCACCTGATTTTTGTCCTCTGGAACTGTCGGGAACCACCCTGGCCCAAGCCAAATGCAGAAGTGAACTAGATTCCTAGAGAGGGAGGTCCCTGTGAATTATTTATGTCCATTAACATACTATGGAATACATAAGTACACACGAATATCCTACAGATTTCATATTTTATTTATTTTCATTTTGTCTTCCCAACACCTTCCCCTACAACCGCACTAAAAGTGCAAGCTTCATGAGTATAGAAACAGACTTTTGCCTGTATTGTTCCTCTCTGTGTCCCCAGAGCCTAGGGCAGCGTCTGGCATATAATGGGATACTCAGATATTTAAGGAGTGAAGGAACAATTAAATATTGGATGAATCATGCATGAATGAACAAATTCTGAGTTATCAGGATGAGGACTTGTGGGGAGCGGAACAGGAGATTGAGGAAGTCGCCTGGGACCGGGGTATGGGATCCTCAGGTCTCCCTCGGGATGGATGCCCAGCACAGTGGTTTCAGCGTTCCTTTCCCGACCCATCGCGAGTTGCTTAGCAACCGGTCGCCCGGCCCTCCGCTACCATTAGAGGGCGCGCGGGCGGGGAGACGTGAACGCGCACGCGTGCGTGGCGCGGACCGGCGAGGGCGGCACGTCACTTCCTGTTTCTTTAAGGGAACGTGGCTTTTCCCGCAGCGCCCGTCTTCCCGTCTGCGTCTCCGCTGCGGCGGTCGGAGCTGGAGTCGGACCCCGAGCTCAGCGTCGCCATGGACTCGGCCCTCAGCGACCCGCACAACGGCAGCGCCGAGGCAGGCGGCGCAGCCAACGTCACGACGCGGCCGCCTTCCACGCCCGAGGGCATCGCGCTGGCCTACGGCAGCCTCCTGCTCATGGCGCTGCTGCCCATCTTCTTCGGCGCCCTGCGCTCGGTGCGCTGCGCCCGCGGCAAGGTAGGGTCGGAGGCAAGACCGCGCGTGCTTTCCACCTCCCACCTGGGACACTACTGACGCGGACCCTCCTCCCGCCCGCCCTCGGAGGGACAGACACCTCTTCTCCCCAGACGCTGACCCTTCCCGGCTTGGGTCACCACCGCTTCCCCATCCCGAGCCCACATCCGGGAGCTGGCCTTGGGTGCTCCGGGATCTGACACCTTCCCTGATAGGGACCGGCTTCTGCCCCCACTCAGACCCTGACACATCCCTCCCTCTGTGCATCATGCTGCAAACACTGTCAGCCTCACACTGCAATTCGGGCAGTGTAGTAGTCTGAGCCGACCGGCCCCACCCTCTACTCCGGCTGCTTATCCCATATGGGACACCTCTTCATGGGCTCTGGGTCAACCCCCCATCTGTACCCGATGGGGCGCTGGTCCTGACAACTGAATGGTACAATCCCCTGTCATTCCTCCGTTCGGAACCCTGCCTCATCCACCCTAGGACAAATTCTGGCATCCAGACCCATCCTGAAACTGTGACACCTGTCTAGCTGGAATCTGTGACCCGTAGTGCACTCTTCTAAAAACCTCAAGATCAGGCCCTTGAGCCACCTCAAAAAAATTAACCCAAGGATATAGCCGCAGCTCAGGCCCCAGTTTTTTGCTTCCCTTCTCGGACCAGTTTCACTCAACCAGCCCCTCAGAACCTGGCACTGCAGTGCCTCTCTTTTTAACCAAGCATAGACCCCTTCTTTTGCTGGTTTGGTCTCCCTGACTGGTAGACACTCCCGGTCTTGGACCTGTCCTAGCCTGAGCCCAGATGCTGTTCCCAGCTCCTCACTCTGTTCCCACCCCCAGACCCTGACCCTACCTTGAAGTAGCTTTTCTCTCTGTCCTCCCTAAAACAGCCCCTCCACCAAATTGAGCTCACCTACTGAGCAACTGAGCTCCTGTTGGCCTCTATTAGGAGACCAGGCCAGACCCATTCCTGACCTTCCTCAGCATATGTCCCATTGGACACCTAGGAGGACCCCATCATCTCCCCCTGCCCTCCATCTTCTTCCCTATTAAGCCCTCTCCAGCCCCTCGCACCAGTGGCTTCTCACTTCCTGGCACCCTCTCCCCTCCTAATCTGTAGCTCCTCCCCCACCCAAACCTGAAGTTGAACCTAAGCGGAAGCTGTCTTACCCGAAGAGGGCAGGTCCACAAGGCAGCTGCCACTTTTGAAACTGCTCAAGTACAGGTTTCCAAACCATTACCCAACTTGAGGTCTGCCACCTTCCTTACCCAAGATTAGACAATCTCTGTTGGCTCCTTCTGCGGGCAGACACAAAGGGGAATAGTTAGGCAGGGCTTAGATGGCCCTATTTGCCTTTCCATTCTGCCTCTTCTAAGCAGGGTTCAGGTGGCCTTCAACCTCCCTGCCATGCCTTTTTGGCAAACCCTTGGCGCAGGGGAAGGTTCTGAAATAGACCAGGACAAAGGAGGTAAAGACAGTATGGCATGAACTGGGCAGCTTGATCTCAGGGGCTCCCAAAACTTAGTAACTCTCCTTGATGTCTTCTACACAAGGATCACTAGTCTCTTAAGAAAACATTTTACCAACAACAGAATTTCCTGAACCTCCACTGTTGTTGAGGGGGGTGGGGGAGCCTGCAAAAATAAGTGGGTCAGAGTCCTGTCACCAAGGACTTCAGGTGCCTGGACAGAGGAGGATTAACTAGCTATATGATTGCAGTATAGTAGTGCTGTGGGGTTTAGGGAGAAAGTTTGAGGCACTTCAAACCTGAGGCAGGGCAGAGAGACTTTGGGCTGGAGGTGGGCTTGAGCCTTGATCCAGAGGTAGAATTTCAGCCAGAAGACATCCCAGGCAGAGGAAACCAGGTAAGCAGCGACACAGAACAGTTTAGGAGAGGGGCACCTGGATGGTACAGTCGGCTAAGCATCTGACTTTTGTTTTCTGCTGAGATCGTGATCTCGGGGTTGTGAGGTTGAGCCCTGCATCCAGCTTTGCACCGAGTTGGGATTCTCTCCCTCTCTGCCCCTCCTGCTTATGCTTGTGCACTTTCTCTCTTCCTCTCTCTCTCTCAAATAAATAAACCTTAAAAAAAAAAAAAAAAAGACAGTTGAAGAGTTGGCTGAAGGTCTGGTGTGGCAGGAACAGAGGGTGTGCATAGAAGAGAGCTTTCAGTCCACCGTAGCCTCTAGAATACCTCGCCCACCATCTCCTGCAGGCTGTGTGAAATTGCAGACAGCCAGACCCACCACCAGTAACCAGGATGTTCTGAAATTTACAAAGCCTTGACCTTCTTTGATTCTCCCAGCAACTCAATGTTACATATGGAACCAGTTTTATTTTCCCTGTCCTATGGAGAAAGAAACTGAGGGTCAAAGAAATGGCTACTCATGATCCCTCTGCCAATAAGGGGCAGAACTAGGTGTTGCTAGACCTAGTCCAGGGCTGTCCTTGATATAGGTGCTTCTAAAGACCCACACAAGTGACATTTGGGCTTAGGGGGAAAAAAAACAAGCCAACAACTCCCTTTTTCTACTCTGAGTCATATTTCCCTGTTCATGTGGCAAGGAGAGAGAAAAGTTAGTGTGGGGGCCCAGGAGTTTTGATTTCCCACCAGTGCTAGACCTTAAAGCCAGCGGAGAGAGGGCGTGTGAGGACAGAATTCTCCCTGGAGCCAAGTTGTCCATAACAGGCAGGGCAAATTGTGAAATCATGGGGAGAAGAAGGTGAAGCATCCAGGAGTGTGTTGGGAAGAAGTAGCCGTGGGAGGAGCAGTCTTAGAGAGGTGCCCATCTCTCTCAGAGACCTGTGTTCCCAGAAAGGAGCAAATCCCAGCCCAAGCAAGAGCTGGGGATCAGATTACTTCAAAGGCCCTTGGCCTGTAACTTAGAGGAGCCCCTCAGCCAACTGGACTGGGCTTCTGCTCGGTTCCAGGCCCTGGGCTGGGTACCAGGGGTGCTGGGACAACGAATGCCAGGCCCTGCCTTCCCCAAGCTCAGTGCCCGACAGAGAAACAGATGTGTGAGCCGCTGACTAAACCGAATCCTGATATGCCTCCCGGAGGAGGCCGCAGCTGCCTTTGCATTGATGGGCAGAAGTTTTCAGGCAGAACAGGAGAGAGGAGGCATGGCTTTGCAGGGTGCATTCAGAGAGCCCCCGGGGCAGGGCCTTGGAGACCATAATAGAAAGGTGTTCAGGCAGCCTGCAGCCTTTCTGCATGACAGAATCCTGCAGGCAACACAGTAGTTCATCTTCATGATTACAAAATGACCACACACATGCACTTGTAAAAAAAATAAAAATAAAAATCCAAGCCATGCAGAAGTATAAAGGAAAAGCCTCCTCAGTACCACTCCTTGAAGGAACCCAGTTAGCTCTTTGGTGTGTAATCTTCCAGAACTTTTTCTGTGTATGTATAAACGTGTGTGTGCCTGTGTGTATACACAAATGTAAATTTATTTTTATAACAGTGGGATTTTATAGTACATACTGCTCTGCAACTTGGTGGTTTTTTTTTTCTTTAACGCTGTGTCTTGGTCATTTTCCTGCCCGTACCTGCAGATCTGCCTCCTTATTTTATGGCAGGGAGGGTAAGTAACGCAAGCCTGTGGTATAGAATTCCAGAGGTGCAGAGGGCATCGCAAAAGCCTCCATCCCACCCAGCTACCCAGCTTCCCTCCCCAGAGGCAGCCCCTGTTACCTGTTTCTTAGATATCCAAGAAATTCTGTGCTTTACAAATAAATAAGCATATGCTTTCCCCCCATTTTTGCAGTATAACGTACGTTTTGTTGTAAGTCCATTTTTTGGCACCTGGCTTTTTTCACCAAATCTATGTTGGAGATCAAATATATCCATACAAAAAAAAAAAAAAAAAAAAAATATCCATACATATGGAGTGGTCTTGTTCTTTGACAGCTCTGTGGTATCCAACCTGTGTCCCACAGTTTGTTTAGAGCATTGGTCTCATGTGATCGCTGGACCAGCAGCAGCAGCAATAGCCTTACTTGGGAGCTTGTTAGAAATTCAGACTCTAAATTAGAAACTTAAGGTGGGCCTGGCAGTCTGTTTTCACAAGCCCTCCTGACAATTCTGTGTGCTTGTATGGGAACCTCTATTTAGAGTTCTCCATGGGTTTAGATGGGTGTCAGTCTCTTGGTATTACAAACCATGCTGAAATTAATCTCCTTATATGTTTGTTACTTCACACTTGTCTGAATTTGTAGGATTTTTTTTTTTTTTTTTTTTGGAAGTTGATTTGCTGGGTGAAAGGCTATGTTCACGTTTGATTTAGATGGCTCTTACCAAATTACGCACCCTAGAGGCTGTGTAAGTTTATACACCCACCAGCAGTGACCTCAGTTCCTGTGTAATGGCTGCGCGACAGTCCGGTCTCCAGGGCTTTGTGAGCCAGACTGCGGGATGCAGTCAGGTCTAGGCTTCAGAAAGAGCTCCGGGCAGAGTCAGTGGTGGGCAGGAGGAAGAACAGGAAGGAGGCTGATGAGGTGGTCGCAGTGAAGACTGCAGTGGGGCACAAGATTGGAAGGGGGTTGAGTTCTAGAAATGCTTAGGAAGCAGAGTCATGGTGAGGGGAGTGAGTGAATGTGGTGGAAAGAAGACGAGACCCTGGGGTCTCCAGCTGGGGTGACAGTAACAATGGTCCACAAGTCCCAGATCATTTCTAGGGCATGGCCTGGAAGCGGCACTCCCAGAGCTCAGGCCGAGCCAATGACTCGAGGCCGGGCATCTGTCTTCCCTTGCTGCTTTTGCTTCCGCCCTGATAACTGAACATCCAGAATGTCACTGGAAGCTAAATTTATTTTGGCTATTTGTGTCAGCTCACACACACACACACACACACACACACTCTCTCTCTCTCTCACTAATTATGTTTTGTGTTTTGGGAGCTATTGCATTTGCTTAAGAGCATCTGGTTTGAAAATCCACATTAAATTGGTAGAGAATCCTAACAACCTTTTGTATTTTTGTAACGACAAAGGTTAACTGTTTGGGGGTTTTTTGTTTGTGGGGGGAGGAGCGGAGCGAAAGAGAATCTTAAGCAGGCTCCATGCCCAGTGCAGAGCCCGATGCGGGGCTCCATCTCACAACCTCAAGGTCATGACCTGAGCCGAGATCAAGAGTCAGATGCTTAACCGACTGAGCCACCCAGGCACCCCAAAGGTTAATTGTTACACCGTCACAAGCTCTCTGAGCATCTTGTCACAACTTGCCAGCCGAAGTTTCCAGGTAGGAAAGGTAGAGGTCATCTAGGAAGTAGTGGCTGAGAGTTGGGACACTGAAACTAGACTGCCTCCGTTTGAATCCAGGCTGCGCCACTCACCAGCTGTATGACCTTAAGCAAGTTACTTCACCTCCCTGAGCCTCAGTTTCCTCATCTGTAAAGTGGAGCTCTTAAAAATACCTGCTTCATAGAGTTTTTGTGAGGATGAAATCACGTATAGCACCTAGAACAGGGCTTGGCACATAGAACACTCTCTGTAAATGTTGTCCTTGTTACTGTTACCGTCAGATTTCCAGTCTCCCGTTCTGACTCAGCATTGCAACATGGATATTTACACAGTCATCCACGGAGGAGACCAGAGTCCTCTGTATAGTGGGACGTGTGTCCAACCTTGGCTTGTCATCAAGTAATTTTAAGCCTCTTCCCACCCAGGATACAGGGCTGAATTGAAAGGAATATGTGGAGGGGCGCCTGGGTGGCTCAGTCAGTTAAGCATCTGCCTTCAGCTCAGGTCATGATCCCGGCGTCCTGGGATCGGGTCCCTCAGTGGGGAGCCTCCTTCTCCCTCTGCCTGCTGCTCCCCCTGCTTGTGCTTGCTCGCTCTTTCTCTCTCTGACAAATGAATAAATAAAACCTTTAAAAAGGCAGAGTGGGGGGGGCGCCTGGGTGGCTCAGTGGGTTAAAGCCTCTGCCTTCAGCTCCGGTCGTGATCTCAGGGTCCTGGGATCGAGCCCCGCATCGGGCTCTCTGCTCAGCAGGGAGCCTGCTTCCCCCTCTCTCTCTGCCTGCCTCTCTGCCTCCTTGTGATCTCTCTCTCTCTGTCAAATAAATAAATAAAATTTAAAAAAGAAAGAAAAGAAAAGAATATGTGGAAACGAGCCATAGCACTGATTTGTAGGTGAGGCCAGAGTTCCCTGTGCCCTGCACCTGCAGGTCCCTCTGCCTCCTGTTTCCTTTCCTTGTACACAAAGCAAATTCCTCAACTCTGTGTGTATCTGGCTCCTACCCCTACCAGAACCCGTGCTTGACCTTCAAGGCTTTGCCTAAGTGCCATCTGCCTTCTTGTGATTCTTTATATGTACTACGACTACTTCTACTTATAATAAAATGGAGTCTAGACAGTTTGCGTGACAGCTCAAGGCACAACACCAAGTATTTCCAATGCAAAAGTCATAGAATCCTGGGGTGCCTGAGTGGCTCAGTTGGTTAAGCGTCTGCCCTAAGCCCAGGTCATGGTCTCAACATCTTGGGATCAAGCCCCGCGTCGGGCTCCCTGCTCAGTGGTGAGTCTGCTTCTCCCTCTCCCTCTGTCTCTCCCCCCACCCCTGCTTGTGCACATGCACACTCTCTCTCTCTCTCTCTCTCAAATAAGTAAATAAAATCTTAAAAAAAAAAAAAAAAAAGTTGTAGAATCCCGAAACTCGCTGTATAGCTGAGGAGATTGAGGCTCTGAGAGAGAGAAATAACATTCCCAGGCCCCACGGCTGGGAAGAGGCAGGGCTGGAAGTCGCTTTCTGACATCAGAGCCCTCTCCCACCCATTTGGGACTCATGCTGGGTGTCGCAGCAGTATATTGTGATGTTCTGTGTACATGTCAGGGTCTTGGCCTGCCTGCCTGCCTGTGGACTCTTTGAGATTAATAGCTGTCTCATTTACGTTTGTGCCTCTGCTCCTGCTACATGGGACATACATCAAATTTGTGGAGGTACCCAGAGGGGTGGGGAAGTTTTCCTCAGCCCCACAGCACACTGCTGCCAGAAGCAGACACCCAGGGTCGGGGGAGAAGGAGGGAGTCAGTACTGCTCACCTGCCCCTCCCCCTTCCTCCCAGCAGAGCTGCCCCCTGGGCACTCCAGAAAGGAGGGTCTCCCTCCCGGCCACCTCAGCTAGGCATATGTTAGGGTTTGGTGCAACGCCTCCCCACGCCCCTCTCCGTCACAGTCCCAGCTCCTCATACGGTCAGTTTGCCAGGCTATTTCACATCCCATGTCTCATTTAGTTGAAGTCTCTTGGCCCTTTTAGAGGTAAATAAAGCTAGAGATTGTGATCCTGTTTGACAGAGGAGTAAACTGAGACTCCAAGAGCAAAGGATTTGCCTCAGTCACCCGGCAAGCCGTTTAATAGAGCACTGAATACCTCGATTATACTTTACATGTATCATTCGCATGCGTGTGAATTTTATCTCTAGGAAACATTCCCTGAAGTGGAAGTGCTTGGTCAAAGGTATATGCACTTGTGACTTTGACAGATATTGTCAGTGTGCTCTCCGCCGGAAGACCAATTTACCCTCCTGAAGGTACCAAGGGTCAGTACCTGTTTCCCCGTAGCCTCACCGGCTCAGTCTGTGATCCGGCGTGGGGACTTCCTGCCGTTCTCATAGATGAAAACTGGAATCCCCGTGTACTTCAACTCGAACTTCTCTTATTAAGAGTGAGGATGAACATTTTTTCCTGTGAATAAGAGCTTTTTGTGGTTCCTGCTCTGTGAACCTTCTCAGTGCAAATTACAGTCTGAGGCACCTGCTGAGTTGCCCTCCCCGAAAGGCTGGACCAGTCTGTACTAGAACCAGCAGTGTGCGCACATCCCAGCTCCATTTCGTGGGCTTACTGCTCTCTGTCCCCGTCTCCTTCCCTTTCTACAGTTTTCCTTCCATCGTTGGGCAGCAGATCTGCCTGACCCGAAATCTGCCCTCTTTCCAGGCAGCTTCCCCTTGAGCATGTTTTGTTCTGTTGGTTTTTAAGAGGCAGCCATGAGCCAAAAAAAGTAATGAGACTCTGCAGCTGAACGTGATCCCTTTTCCCCAAGGTGTTGGTGCCTTACTCACAGGATGGACATGGTGATGGTGGAATCTCAGGCATTTAGATAAGCCTGTGGAGAGAACTTGACTTTGACTTGAGCAGAAGTCTCATCTGGCATTACTAGGACCTCTGGTAGCTAGGATATAAAATAGAACAGACATATACAAAGCAGGGGGAATTGCAGTGGGAGAGTAGGCTTAGCCCAGTGGGAAATCTGGGAATGCTTTATGGCAGTGACATTGGCAAGGTCCTCGATGACTGAGGATTCTGCTTAGCAGAGAGGCCATGGAGAGAGAGCATGATGATCTTGAAAGCTTTCCACTCTGTGTTTTTTAATATAAATTTAAACCAGAATTATATTACCATTGATGGATTCTCATTAGAAAGTTTTCTGGCTCAGTCGGTTAAGCGTCTGCCTTTGGCTCAGGTCATGGATCCCAGGGTCCTGAGATGGAGCCCTGCATCGGGCTCCCTGCTCAGCAGGAAGCCTGCTTCTCCCTCTCCCACTCCCCCTGCTGCGTTCCCTCTCTCGCTGTGTCTCTCTCTGTCAAATAAATAAAATCCTTAAAAAAAAAAAAAAAAGTTTCCTGGCAGGAATTCTGTGAAGTTGATAAAATCCCTATTCTGTGCTATTGCTCCACTCCCAGTTTTTTCCTTTTTTAAAGTACTGAAATTATTTTGACTACATCCAGGTTTTTTCACGTAAATATTTACCCTCGGTCGTGTCTTTACCCAAAGCACATTATCGCCAACTATAGCATCTGCCATTGTGGATTTAATTGTGGCTTTTACTCTTACCAGATTCCGTTTCCCCAGTCAAATTTCTTAAGTGTAAGTTCTGTCAAGATTTGCTTCTCCTTGCAGTTGGCGTCTTCCCGCGTACAGTTTCAATTGCTGTCAGTTTTATCTGTTGTTGGGTTGTTTCTACTCAGACCTATGGGATAACAAATTCATCGTGTTTACCTGGTAGCTAATCCATAAGGAAACTGGGAAGAGTTCTCATGAGGTCTAGGACTACTCTGTTGTCACAGTTTCCAGGGTTTTCTCTCCGTTATTACATGCCGTAACTGCCTCTGCCATCGCTCTTGTCCCTAGATATGCCACACGTGCACTGCCAGGGCCCAGATGGCCCTCGTGGCAAAACGGCGGGGTGAAGTATCTTGCCCCAGGGTGGGCAGAGGGAACCGCATTGCTAAGGCCTGGGGTCGGGAAGATGTGGTGGGGAGGATGAATGCGCCCCAGCCCCAGAGGCCAGAACCGCACCCCTACTCACAGGCACCTTTCTTGTCTGCTCTAGAATGCCTCAGACATGCCCGAGACTATCACCAGCCGGGACGCCGCCCGCTTCCCCATCATCGCCAGCTGCACGCTCTTGGGGCTCTATCTCTTTTTCAAAGTAAGTCCTTTGCCACCTGTTGTGTCATTTGGTTTAAATAACTTTGTTTTGTTTTATTTTTCCCATCACAGGAGATATGCATGTTCATTTGTAGAAAATAAAGAGCAAGGGGTGGGGGAAAGTCCTAATAATTCACCTCTAGACCGACTGACTACACAGAGATAACCACCGATGGCGTTTAGGACTCTTTCCCATAGTCATTATTTCTTTCCTCCGTGTGGCTTTTTTGTTTTGTTTTCATGATACCATTTTGGTTTGCGTTGTACTATTTAGGCTGGGACGGGGTATAGCGTGTGTCTCCAATGCGCCTCTGCCATACTAATTGCCTTTTTTTTTTTTTTTTTTAATTTACCGAGGTTTATTTTCCCAATAAAAGTTACACAGGCTCAGTGTTGAAAACGTGGAAAACACAGAAAAGTAAAAAGGGGAAAACAGCAGTCATCCAAAACCCCACTACCAGAGACAATCACAGATTCCCTTCGGAGGTGTGTCCTTGCGCTGTTTTCCCGGTGCATGGTTTCCCCGTAGCTGTGGCCATGTGGCGTACTCAGTTGTGTAGCTGCTGCTTTCACTCCCCATTAATAACATCATGAGCATTCTCTCATGTTACTGCAAACTCTTCTGAAGCTTTTCTTTTTTTCTTTTTCTTTTTTTTTTTTACTATAACACGTACTGTTTTCTGATTATGGAAGTAAGATACGCAGAAAACTTTTAAAAGAGCGAGGGGGGGAATACACAGAGGTAACAATCACTATTAACGTTTGGGCATGTCTCTTTTCAGGCTTTTAATAAGCATGCTTTTCACATAATTATGATCCTATCCTAGCTGTAGTGTTGTGTCTTTTGTTTCCGCAGTCATGCCTCACAAGCGCCTTTTCCCTGGTCACTGAAAAGCTCTCAAGGACAACTTGTAATTTACATGTTAAAAACACAGGTAGATGGCAAAAAAAAATGTTTTCGATCTAAGGGAAGGTGTAAATGAGCCACAATCTTCTCCCTAGTATAGTTTCTCGTGGATCTTCCGCATAGATCTACATTTATGTTAAAATTTAAAAACAAATCTATGTATGAGATACATGTTTACCGTAGAGATTTTTTTCTATCCGTGCAGTCACGTCGACCTCATTCTCCTTAACACCTGCCCGTGGCTCTGTTTTATGGCTGCGCCCCTGAGGGATGTCTGGTGCTGGGATGTCCCAGCGGTGCTGCCGCGAGCGCGAGCCCCGGGCACATAGGTTCAAACATATCTGCAGCAGGAGGACCAGGTGACATAGCATCTCCGTCTGTAATTTGAACAGATAGTACCAAATCCCCACAAACGATGGCACCGGTTTCCATTTCCCCTGATCGGGAGCAGTGGGCTCGCTGCCCTTTACTCTCACCAGCTTTGAGTGGTGTCAGAATTCCTCATCTTTGCCAGTCTGTGAGTCCACACGTAATATTTAACGCCTGTTTCCTGTCCCATCGTTCCCTCGTTGTTGGATCAGAACTACACTTCTTAATGGTTTCAGAATCCCCCCCACAGGCAGGTTCACCACAGCTCACCTCCAGCACCGCCCCCCCCCACTTTAAACAGAAAAAGTCATCCCGATTTTTACTCTTACAAACCAAAGTGCATCAAATAACATAAGGTATTCACTGATTTTTTTTTTTTTCCTGGACCTTTGGTGAAGAGTTGTATTTATTCCATGCTTCGGTTCATAGCATCCCATCATCAGTCCATGCCAGGTGCCCCTCCACCCCTAGTGCCCGCCTCCATGTCCCACCTCCATGTCCCTCTCCACAAGAAGCACCCGCTCTGATGCGTCTGCTTTGTCTGCAGATATGTGTCTCCTTATAGAACGTATGGTGTCGGTCTGTCTGTGTACTGAGAGTCCAGCTTCCATAAATAGATCTGTGCGGTCCATCTCCCTCTGTTGGCCTTTTATCTCCCCTGTACTTTTGAGATCTCTCTGGGGCCGTCTGTACATCTGGCCCATTGCCTCCAGCTTGGCTTTTGGCAGAGATTTCTCGGGTCTCTGCTATGCCGAGTGCCAGAGATACATACCCAGGCCCTTGCCTCAAGACCCTCTAACATTTTTAGTACTTAGGATTCTTTCCTTCAGCTAGGTTCCCCTAGAAAGAAATTTCTGGCAGTGGAGGGTATGAGCATTTTTCTTTAAGGCACTGGATGCTCAGCCCGTCCCCCTCTCCAGGCAGGTAGGCCCCAGCCTGCCTTGTGCCAGAGGACACAGCATACCTCTTACTCGTGTCTAGAGGGTCCACACTGAGATTTCTGAGAGGCGGCCCCCTGGACAACACGGCCAACAGATTCCTCCCAAAGTCCAGGCTGGTGGCTTGTTAATTGGTTTGCCAAGCG